>VXBP01000399.1:0-67823 GCA_013400115.1 Rhinopomastus cyanomelas
CAGTTTACAATCCACCTCACTACCCGAAAATCTACCATGCCCAAATGATAAAAAGAAAAACAACACTTGGGGAATATGATGAAGTGACAACTACTGTTGCTTACCCTGCAGTTTTATAAGACCTCCTATATGGTGATCATAAGCAGAATGTCGAAGAATCATAATATGCAATATTAGAAGCCCATGCAAAGCAAATAAACCAAAACATTTCTCCATCATGCTAAGAGGACGCTCATTAAAACAGGTTTTGTTAACAGTTTTTAAACTTTGTTCTACAAAACACAAGGCAATATTGCTTTCAGAACGAAAGAAACCTAAACAATTGAAACACCTATTTTGAAGAACAGCTCTCAAGACTACCTTCCTTCAGAATACATAGTTTGCACATTGCATTCAAAATATTTCTCCTGCATATTCACATAAAATTCTTTTTGAAAAATCTTTCAGTAGAGATTTACTTTGTGAAAAGCAGAATTAATTTACAACTAAAGTAAGTCTATGAAAAGGTACCACTGAACAGAAAACAGGCAAAACAAAAATCTTCAGCAGATAAATATAAAATTTGCCCCCTCCCTAGAAGTGTTCAAGGCACCAGGCTGAATGGAGCTTTAGGCAACCTGGTCTAGTGAGAGGTGTCTTTGTCCACTGCAAGGGGTTGGAACTGAATGTTCTTTAAGGTCCCTTCCAACCTAAACCTTTCTCTGACTCTATGAAAATGGCTAATTCAACCTTGTGTCTGTTTCCCTGACTTTAAATTCTAGTGACTTTCCTTTCCCTACTTCTGTCTGAAGAAACATCATGTGGCAACTGGAAATTTCTAATAAAGTCTCAATAATGTAAATATTCACTGATCTTTCTTCAGAATAAGTATATGAAGAAGTTACTTTATTATGTGTGATTTACCATATCATCTAAGATTTTATTACAAAATATCAAGTCATCATCAAGTCAAAAACACTCACAAGTTAAGGAGTGTTAGAATATGGATTGTCTGCAAAACAGTAATTTAATCCCACTGTGTGTATCAATACGATAACTGTTTAGATATGTAATTACATGCTACTGTACTCCATATTAACATGCTGTTCCCTTGGAGGCAGGCCTGTGCTCGGTGAATGAACAGCTAGTCACATTCAGCCTCAATTTTATGTGCAGGATCAGTTACTGCACAGTACTCAACACCTGCTCTGAACACAGGATTATTATTAGTGTCTCCACGAAATTTCCTACAAGCACCATTAATATAATAGAACTGCATTTAATACATTTCAATTTCTAACACCATTGTCACTTATGAGTGGCATATTAGACTGATTATACAAACAGGGAGCAGAGACTATCATCTTACAGAATTTGCTGAATTTGCTGAGCCAATTTGCTGAATCATTGAGTGTGACTTTCCATACTGTTTTGCTTTTTGTAGCTCTGCGTATTTAAAATGCATTAATTTCTGTGGCAGTTACCAATTCCTCCAAACTGAGTAGTCAGAAAAAGAGAAATACACAATGAACAAGCGCCTTTGTATTTCTGAATATCACAGACTCTTTGACAGTGCTGTAGGCAGAGCTCCAGCTCTTTGGAGTAGTAAGTACTCACCTGAACTCCCTCTGAGCTCTGAAATAAGCAGGAGCTATAAGGGTGTGGCCGCTCAGGATTGTTTCCTCTCACCAGAGCCCAGAGAAAAGTAGCTTTCCCAGTATGGGAATGGGAGCTAGGGGTGATGGCAGCTAAAATCTGCTTTACAACCCAGATTAATTGTTACAGGTAGCAAAGATGCTCCTTAAACTGTGGGAAGAATATGATTTTTTTTAAAACAAAATTGTATTCAACTGCTTTTTCTACTGTGGAAAGTTAGTTTAGCTGCCATGATCCCAGTATGGCTGGTGACTGCTCTACACCAGGGGGTCCTCAAACTTTTTAAACAGGGGGCTGGTTCCCTGTCCCTCAGATAGTGTCAGGGGCTGGGCTGTAGTTTGTACTGCCTGGCTTGTCCTGCCTCAGCCTGGCTGTGCAGTTGGCAGGGAGAAGTCAGCTGCTGCTGCTCGGCAGGGGGGGCGGACTGGACACACTGGGGACCCGTATACGGCCCGCGGGCCGGGGTTTGAGGACCCCTTCTCTACACCCAGTAAGACTGCCACAATTAGTTTCCACATGAAGGAAATTCCAGCACAAGCAATGCTAAATTCCATAAAGGAGGCTATTGGGTAAGAAGTCAGTATAAATCCAAGCTGCAAGAAAGGGTCAAAGGCCCTCTGGCTTGGAATAGTACTTTTATCAGTTTTGATAATGCTTCTTTGAAAGCAGAATAAAAATTAAGCCTGACAACAAGTTCAGATTAAAGTAATTCACACAGAGAAAATAGGTCATCTGAATCTCTGAGCTACAGTGACAGGGTTTCAATATCATTTTTTAAAAAACAGGAATTCAAACATCTAAAACCTTCCCTTTAGATTTCTTTGTAACAGAAGTATTTATTAAAGAAAGAATTAGCAACAATAATTTTGGGTATATTCTGAAATCTGAGAGCAAACCAAAGATTGGATTATTTTCTCATTATTCATTTAGAATGCATGCTTAACTAAATTACTATTGATGGAATTCAGGGCCTATTCAGCATAGAGATAATTTGCAAGGGGTGAGACCTTCAGGACAGCAACATATAGCAGTTCTTCCCACCTTCTCATCTTCTTTTGCTTCCATTTCTTGACAACATGAATCAGCACCCACAGTGCACACTTATACTTCAGCAGCATGACTCTGTTGGATGCTGCTGTGCTGGTTGGAGCATGCATCCATTTGGGACATCAAAAGCTTCATACCAGCTATACCTGATAGATACACAGCTCATCAGATACAAACACAAGGAGACTACATATGTCTTTCAGGTTCATATCTTCACAGAAAATTGTTGCAGCAGTGGTGATCTACTTCCCATGAGTATAGAAACCTGTATGTACCATGTGTAGGTACTCCTGTATCTCTATGTTATGCACAAAATTATTAGAATAGGAATGGAGAATAATTCTAATTAGTCCCAAGAGTTCAGCTGCACTGAGAATATTCTGATTGCCAGGGAAGGATGGCACTGCAGCCTCTTTCCATCTTCTTATCTGCACATGACAGTTTTAAGATATCTAGACAGAAAGAGATATGACATGCTAGAAACCCAAAAGATGTGTAAAACCTTACATGGCAGCAAAAATGAGAGATTAAAACCTTCTGCCCTCATGCTGTCAGGTGTCCCTTCCCATTATAAAATGTGGGAATTTTTATTATTTGTTAAGGAAGAAGTTCTGTCTGTAAGAGCTAAAAATATATTGGCATGGTACTCTACTTTGTACAGATCATTGCTTTTGTCATTTATTTTCCTTTAGGAATTATCAGTAGAAAACCGATAAATTATTCCATGATGCACTCAAAACAGGAATAATTTTCTCCACTGAAAACTAAAGAAAAGCTGAACATTAAAAACAAACAAGAAACAGTCTATTATCCACTTTAAGTAATGGTATTTCAGTGTCTTTGTAGCGGGTTGGGGTTTCTCCACCAGTTTTAGAAAGTTCATATCAATGAACTGCCCGCATTCTCTGCATAAGGTCTCGATGACATCTTGGACAAATTTGCCAGACAATGAATAGCTTAGGATACTGGATAGAAGTTTATTAACTTAACAGCTGTATACAGACAAAGAAAAGGAAACAAAAAAACCCAGGAAAATAAAACAAATAAAACCCAGCAAGTTGGTGCACTCAACCTAGAAACTGCGTCACACATGCCATTACACTATCTGAGGAAAATACCATGGGAAGTCACTATCGTTTGGGCCTTGGGTCACGTCAGAGATCTGGACAACAACAAAAGCATGCAAACCGGAGACGAGTTCCACCACCCTCTCCCTTAACGCCCCAATTGCACCCCGGTGCGGGCGGCATGCATTTCAACAACAAAACTCCAGTCTCTGTCCTTCCAACCTCAGAGATCTGGGCAACAACAAAAGCATGCTAACCGGAGACAAGTGCCACCACCCTCTCCCTTAATGCCCCAATCGCACCCCGGTGCGGGCGGCATGCATTTCAACAACAAAACTCCAGTCTCTGTCCTTCCGATCCAAGATTTAAGGACTCACAAGTCCTTTGGCTTTCCAACTACGCATGAAGGGGTCCTTCCCCAAACTTAAAGCACCCCCAGTCTTCCTCAGCGGCAGGAAATGACACACAGCTTCTCTTCCCGTTGACCAGTCTCTCCAAAATGGCAGCGATCCATCGCTCAGCCCCAGTCCCGTGGGGGATCCAAAATGGAGGCAGATTCATCCCTGGATCAACAGGGCCACGCCCACACTCCACAGTAGGCCGAGAGGATTCTCAAGGCCCTCTCCTCTCTTCTCTCCTCCTGTCTCAGCTCCAGGGGGGAAGAGAGGGCACCCCAGCATACCACAACTTTACCAAAATGCTGAAGCTGCGCTGTGGGAGGTGGCTGCACTCAAATCTTGCTTCCCAGATCGCTTGGATCGTGGCATCAGGTTCAGGCCCGAGGCAAAAGGGCTGCTCAGAGCTGGGGGAACAGTGGCACAAATCAGGGTCTTCCCACGACCGCTGAGAAAAAACTGCGGCAAACGCGAAGGCTGCCCATTACTGGACGGGGAGCGGCGCAAGCCAGCGCATCCTCCATTCCTGAGCAGCGGTGCTACTGGAGAACCTGCGGCAAACTTCACAGTTAGCGTCGGGGTAGGGAGAGCTTACAGGTGCATCTCCAGACCGTGGCACATCGGCGCTACTGGAGGCCGAGGCGAGTCACAGCTGGCAGTCCGGCCAGGGGCATGGGGCTACGCGAACACGGTGCATCTGCTCTTCCTGTAGTAGCGGCGGCGGCGCTGAAAAACTGTGGCTGAGCCGCATTCCGTGCCCTTCCCCCTCCCTGCCACCGTCCCGCTCTGCTTTTTCATAGGCTAACCCAACACGGACATCCAGAGCAGGTCCAGGACCAGTGACACCTTCCCCCAGGACAAGTCCCCTGTGGGGGAGGGGTCCTCCAAAACAAAACAACTCCTTTTCTTTTCTTCTTCATGAAAGCAGAACTGCTGTACATTTGAAAATGCTAGCAATTTTCAAACTACAACAGTATTTCAGTAACATTCTCAATAATAAGTGTTCAAACAGAGAAAACAAGCAGGCTTCTGGACACACATAGTTTGGCTGTTCTAGTGACTTTTCCATTTGACTGCTGTAGTGGCTGATAGCAGACACAGCACTCAAGGACTAAACATTGTTATTCATGTGTTGATATGGGAGTAAAAGACAGTGACAGATAAATTACTTATTACAGCTTCTGAAGAGAATACAGCACAGTCTTTGTTTGGAGGGTTTGGTCTATTCTCCTAAGTAACAAGTTGCATCAGCAGAGCTTTAGATTAGGCATTAGGAATAAATTCTTCACTTAAAGCATTGTCAGGACTGGAACAGTAATATGAGTTGAACAGTTGTATGAGATTTATGTCTGGACGCAATGACATTAAAGGTATTCCCAACGTAAATCAGTTTATGATTTTGTAATTCTAGTATTTTCTTTTGGGTATGAGGCCAGCACAAAAAGGAGGGAAGAGGAATGATGGCAAAAATAGAAGGAGGCTTATTTCAATTCTTGCTTCTCTTATCAACAGACTCCCAAGCATGAACATGTGGACCTTGGCAATGAAGGACCACAGCCGTAAGTTCTACCTATACTGTCTGTGCTCCATGGTGTTTGATGCTGACTGATGATTTAGGGTAGTGTGTAAAGAACAGTCCTTTTGCAGATGTAGTGTTACTGACTGACAGCTATTAAGAGCTGAAGACCGGCAATGTGTATCCAATCCAGCAGAGTCGCTTTGTAGTTTGAAACTGGCCTGATTTGTCTGTCTTTAAACACTTCCATCATAGCAGACCTGATGTCTTGGTTACAGCATCAGATGAGAAAGGTCATATTATAGCTGGATAACCTTCCCCAAAGGAACTCTCTTTCTTACATATTTTAGACTAAATCATCCTTCAATATGCCAGCCCACACTGAGCTCTGACAGTGCTGGTCCCCAAAGAGGAGACAGAGAGGTGACCTCATTAATGTCTATAAATATTTGAAAAGTGGGTGTCAGGAGGATGGAGCAAGGCTCTTCTCAGTGTCATCTAGTGATAGGATGAAGGGCAGTGGTTGTAAACTGGAACATAGGAGGTTCCATATAAATATCAGAAGGAACTTCTTCACAGTAAGTGTTACAGAGCACTGGAACAGGCTGCCCAGGAATGTTGTGGTGTCTCCTCCACTGGAGAAGTTTAAGACCCACTTGGCTGTGTTCCTGTTGTACTTGGTCTAGGTGATTGTGCTGTGGCAGTGGGATTGGCCTAGATGATCTTTCGAGGTCCCTTCCAATACCTAATGGTGCTACAATCTAGAAGTATCCTGTTAAAAACCAGTCTTATTCTAGTTTGCTCACTTGCTCACAGTTTCTTCCAGGCTTAGGTAGGAAAAGCATAGTACTTCCTAAAACAACTCTCTCTGTTGTCTCTTGTGGGCCTCATAAACATGTCTGTTTTAAAGAGGTCTATTTCTGTAGAAAATTTGTTAAGACATGCACTAGACAGATTCAGATAGATGAAATTTTGTAATCTATCTCGTCACTTAGAGAGTCTGTCAGAATTAAATCAGAAACAAAACTTTCAAGACAAGTCATTTTCCAGCTGGTCCACACTGTCCAGTTCTCCAAAATCTTAAATCTAATATGCAGCTTTCATGCTTGCCTTTGTGCTAACCCCTAAATGAGACAAGTGCTTCCATCTGCTTTAACTTACTTGCACAGTCAAATCAGCAAGATACTTGAACTGATGCTCTAATTGCCTAAGTCATCTCATTGATTTTAGCACTCATACTCAAATGCAGGTTTATTCATAGAATCATAGAACCATAAACTATTATGGCTGGAAAGGACCTCCAGGATCATCAAGTCCAGCCCTCATCCCAACATTTCCCTAACCCTAGACCATGACCTCAAGTGCTTAAGTACCTTCTTGAACAGAGACCTTAAAGTGCAATTAAAAAACTCATAAATGTTGTTAGCAGTAAAAGCTTTTACTAAATGCATCAATAAGTGGTAGAAGATCAGATTGTTTGTTAATATCAAATTACAGTACAAAATATTTTGATAAATTGACTTGACCTTCAGAGTGGGTGGACTGAAAGAAAATTATGTTGAATAACAAAATACTAGAAATAATTCATTCTGGGGAAGTGTCCAGTCAGATATGTATTCCTTGACTAAAATGGGTGTGTTTTATTGAGGCTAGTGTTTAAAATGCTGCCCACTAATGTGGTTTCACTGCACATGCAGAATCCAATTCCTGTTTATTCTTCATGTCACAAGAAGGAGCCTGTTTGCTGATGCCAGCTCAATAACCAAATGCAGAAATGTGTATATTTACATTTACTCTCTCTAATCTATCATTTAGCTACTTGCACTGTACAAAGCCCTGTTATTGAAATATATGATGTTTTTCTCTATATAATTACCACCTGTCATGTTTCATGTAGAATTTCTATTGTACTTTTATTGTACCGTCCAGCTCCACCCATCCTTCTGATTCCCTTTCCAACAAACTCAGTGTTTAAAATGCAGTAGAGTATTTTTTTGTAAAGATCTGCCAAGAGGTTCTGTTTTAACTGTTAACTTTGTCAAAAATCCATAGACAAGAACAAGGAGAAGTGGGACAAAGATGTGACACAAGAAATATAATAAAAAGAAGTGAATGTAAAGTTTAGAGCAATCTTTTGTACCTGTGAAAGGTTATTACATGACCTCTTCACTCACTTGGGTCAGGATCCAGCAAGTACCAAATCAGAATCTCATCAGGCAGGTTTTGATCTTCCCAAGAGTGTTTGACTTCCACAGAAGAAATGAGGTAATCAGATTTTTCTGGCTACAGTCATAGAATTAACCACTTAAATCATGACCCGTGCAATCTTCTTGGCACTTGAGGGAACAAGGGAGCAAAAGTTTTCCAGAAGATTAGCCAAACACTCACTACCTTAAATGATTAGTATAGTGAAGGATGTTACTAGCTGTAAAAATGTTATATTATTATATTTTTCTACCCTTTTTTATAATCCTACCACAACACTATTTTAAAACCAATATAAACTATTATAATCATGTCCACGAGTTCAGAGTACAGGGGCACCATCACTTCTTCACTGCTGCTGGTTACACTGTTCCTGATCCAGGCCAGGATGCTGTTGGCCTCCTTGGCCACCTGGGCATGCTACTGGCTCGTGTTCAGCCCACTGTCAAACAACACTGCCAGGTCATTTTCCACCAGGCAGCTCTCCAGCCACACTTCCCCAAGCCTGTAGCACCGCTTGGGGTTGTTGTGACCAAAGTGCATGACCCAGCACTTGTCTTTATTAAATCTCATCTCATTGGTCTCAACCTATCACTCCAGCCAAATGGCACTCACCTGGTGTTTTTTTCTGGTATTGGAACAGTATTGCTACTCATGGAACGGAAAGTATCTAGTTGCATAACCATAGTTCATATTGGATTGACATGAAGTCTAGCTCACATGATTACAATGTGATCAGCACAGATATGGGTATTTTATCTTGTCGTCTATGATAAGGGAAAGAACTTGGGAAAATGTTGAGCTCTGTCACATTTTTATATGACTTCTTATTGTACATTCTTACCCAAAACAGACCTGACTTTATTGTTTCTCAAACCAATGTAAATTAGGGAAAATTTTATTTATTGTGAATTGACATAAAATCATCTAATCCCCTGGCTCTTTATGGATAAAATATAATTTTTAATTTCAAAATTAATCTTCAGAAAAACACAGGAAAAGATAGCTAATAAAGTCAAAATTTAAAGTGCAATTTATTTTAAGTATTTCTAGTTTTTAATTGACCTTCTGATCTTTTTAACAATTTGGTTTGGCTTCAGTATAATTTGTACAGCTTTCAAATAAATGGGTATTTTACAGATACAAAATGCCAGCACAGTACTATACAGCCATGCTGCTCTTAATGTATTCCCATCTGATTTTCCTTTATCTAATTAATTAATTAATTAATTTCTCATATTATGTGTTTCTATCGTTGAGTACACATTGTTTAAATAACAGCATGCATAGTAGTCAATCATCTGCTTTGTGATTACATCTCTAAGGTGACTCTATTTGAATGAACAGTCCACTTCCGAACCTCACATGGGCTACTCTTTTTGCCTCATTGGTGTATATATTGATGTTTATAGATATTTTAAAGGATTGAAATGACATCTAGAGCCAGATAGAGTTTGCTTTGGGTGACAAAGAGAGAAAGAGTTGTTTTGGCAAGCAACAAACCCCACAGTCAGTTCAGAATCACAGAACTGGAGGGGTTGAGGAGCATCAGGGAAACTGAGATATATTGGTGCAACAGCTCCCTGAGGGAAGGACAGCAGGTTGAGGTTCCAAGCAAATCACACAAATCAGAGGATTCTCTCACCACTTGCGGCCAAGCTTTTGGAGGAGGACTTCAGGGAAAGGATGGAATGGAAAGAGGTCCCTGCTCAGAAAAGTAGGCAGATCCCCTCCACCCTCCCACATCACCCCATTTGATCTTGCAGAACAGGTACGGGGTTTTGCAGAAGGAGCTAGCTACTGGAGAGGACAATGATTCACTGTAGTGGGTTGAAATTCAAAGTGCTTTGCTCCCGGGTTTTCGGCACCAATTTTGTGGTGGGTTCAGGACCACAATTTAATATCAAAGAAAGAAAAGCAATGCAGTGAGGTCTCAGTGGCATCTCAGATAAAATTCACCAGACAACTGATGGCTTAGGGAAACTCCAGAAAGATTTATTAACAGTAACTATACACAGAAAAGGTTATGCAAGACGGTGCATACAAAACTGGAAACTCTGTCATTAATGCCCTCACAGAGAAAGTAGAATGGTAAACCACTCCAGTTTGGGCCTTGGATCTTCTTCTAATTTAGAGACCTGGGAAGGAAAGCATGTCAGTCCGGGATGGCCTGAGTTTCTCAGCGCCCACACCTGCATCCCTCGGTGCAGCAGACATGCATCCTCAATGCTCTCGGGATGGCCTGAGTCTCTCAGTGCCCACATCTGCATCCCTCGGTGCAGCCGCATGCATTTCAGCGTGGCTTCTCCAGCTCAACGCATAGGGATGGCCTGACTGATCAGCGCCCACACCTGTATCCCTCTATACAGCTGCATGCATTCTCAAAATACCCAGTCTCTTGTCTTTCACATCCAAGGTTTGAGGATTCTCCAGTCCTCCTGCTTTCCTTAGCGAAGCACGAAGGAGCTCTCCCCAACCGCTGCCAGTCCTTTCTCAGCGGCAGAAACGATAGTCTCTCCTCCTGCTGATCACTATTTCCAAAAACGCGGCAGCCCAGTCCCAGGGCCCCAGCCGCGTGCGGGGTCCAACATGGAGACCGACCGCATGGCATCAGCAGGGCCGCACCCCCCCACACTCCACACGTGGCCAAGAGGGTCCTCCAGACCTCCTCTCCTCTCCTCTCCCTCCCCTGTCTGAGCTCCAGGGGGAAGAGGAGTAGCCCAGCTCACCAGTGCTGAAGGCTGTCCGTGGTGGGGGGTCGTGATGGCATTTCTGCACCAGTCCTGCTTTTCCAGTCCCAGAGGGGGAAAAGAATTTTGGGGTAGGAGTTAGCAGGGCTCATTGACAGAGCTTTAAACTAGACATGAAGGGGGAAGGGGGGACAGATGGCTTAGCGAGTGAGAACCCTGGGTATAGTAGCCTAACACCTGTGGGGCACTGTGGCATGGCAGATAACCAGAGGGCTGTCACCCCTCAATATTAAAGATTGTGTACTTGGCCCCCTCCATGAAATGTTTGGGAGGCTGCCATAAAAGGTGTAGGAGTCCAGGAAGGCTAGGCATACTTCAAGAGGGAAGTCTTAAGGGCACAGGAACAGGCTGTTCCCATGAGACAAAAGGTGAGTAGGCTGGGAAGGAGTCCAGCTTGGCTAAATAGGGATCTTTGGCTACATCTCAAGAACAAAAAGAGTGTATCACCTCTGGAAGAGGGAGCAGGCCTCTCATGAAGTCTATAAGGATGTAGTCAAACTCTGCAGAGAGAAAATCAGGAGGGCCGAAGAACAGCTATAACTCAACTTAGGTACAACTGTTAAGGACACCTTCTAGATGGGTACTTCACCACTGTCCTGGGTAGTCCATCTCAACATCTGATCATCTTCTCCATGAGGAAGGGCTTCCTAACATGCAACTTAATGTCCTCTGGCAGCTTCAGTTCCTGTCGTCTTGTCCTACTTGCCTGGGAGAAAAGCCTGACCCCCACCTGACTGCAATCTCCCTTCAGAGAGGGAGAAGGTCCTCACTGAGTCTTCTCTTCTCCAGGTTCAATGCCCCTAGCTCCCTCAGCTCCTCCTCATTAGACTTCCCCTCCAGCTCCTTCACTAGTCTTGTTTCTCAACAACTCAAAGTCCAGAGTTATACCATGTTTTACATTCATTGTACAACCATTTGATTAAACTCTGTGTTGTGATTAGAAAGTCTGTTTTTCTATGCATTTTTGTGAATTTGCAAGTTTCTTTCTACAGTGCATCAGCATGCTTCCAGGACTACGTCTACTGTCATAACTTACAAAAGTAAGAGGACAAGTTCCTTTCCACTGTGAAAATCAATAGTCAAGAAAAACCCCAGCTACCAAGATAGGTTGGGGACAGACCTGTTGAAGAGCAGTGTAGGAGAAAGGGACCTGGGGGTCCTGGTGGACAGCAGGATGACCATGAGCCAGCAGTGTGCTTTTGTGGCCAAGAATCCCAACAGCATCCTGGGGTGGATCAGAATGGTGGTGGTTAGCAGACTGAGAGACATTCTTCTCTCCTTCAGCTCTGCCCTGGTGAGACCACATCTGAGGTATTGTTACCAGTTCTGGGTCCCCCATTTCAAGAAGGACACCAAACTGTTTGAGAGAGTTCAGTGCAGAGCCACAATGATGATGAAGGTAGTGGAACATGTCCCCAGAAAAAGACAGGCTGAGGGAACTGGGTCTCTTCAGCTTGGAGAAAAGGAGACTGGGGGGGTGATCTTATTAGTGTCTATAAATATGTGAAGGGTAGGTGTCAGGAGGATGGAGCCATGCTCTTATTGGTGTCATCTAGCGATAGGATGAAGGGCAATGCTTGTAAGCTGGAACATAGGAGGTTCCACATCAATCTGAGAAGTAACTTCTTCACAGTGGGGCTGATAGAGCACTGGAACAGGATGCCCAGGGGAGTTGTGGAGTCTCCTTCACTGGAGAAGTTTAAAACCCACCTGGATGCATTCCTGTGCGACTTGGTCTAGATGGTTCTGCTGTGGCAGTGGGATTGGACTAGATGATCCTTTGAGGTCCTTTCCAATCCCGAATGTTCTGTGTTTCTGTGTGATTCAATAGTCAACACACCTGCACACCTGAGGGATGGCCAAGGGCTCAGGTCCAGCCAACATGGGTTCAGGAAGGGCAGATCCTGCCTCTCCAACCTGCTCTCCTTCTATGATCAGGTGACCCGCTTGGTGGATGTGGGGAGGCCTGTGGATGTGGTCTATCTGGACTTCAGCAAGGCCTTTGACACTGTCCCCCACAGCAAACTGCTGGCTAAGCTGTCAGCCCATGGCTTGGACGGCAACACTCTGTGCTGGGTTAGGAACTGGCTGGAGGGCCGAGCCCAGAGAGTGGTGGTGAATGGTGCCACATCCAGCTGGCGGCCGGTCACTAGTGGTGTCCCTCAGGGATCAGTGCTGGGCCCCATCCTCTTTAACATTTTCATAGATGATCTGGATGAGGGCATTGAGTCAGTCATCAGCAAGTTTGCAGATGATACAAAGCTGGGGGCAGATGTGTCTGAGTTGGAGGGCAGAAGGGCTCTGCAGCGGGACCTTGACCGCCTGGACAGATGGGCAGAGTCCAACGGGATGGCGTTCAATAAGTCCAAGTGCCGGGTGCTGCACTTTGGCCACAACAATCCCATGCAGAGCTACAGGCTGGGGTCGGAGTGGCTGGAGAGCAGCCAAACAGAAAGGGACCTGGGGGTGCTGATTGATACCCGCCTGAACATGAGCCAGCAGTGTGCCCAGGTGGCCAAGAGGGCCAATGGCATCCTGGCCTGCATCAGGAATGGTGTGGCCAGCAGGAGCAGGGAGGTCATTCTGCCCCTGTACTCTGCACTGGTTAGGCCGCACCTTGAGTACTGTGTCCAGTTCTGGGCCCCTCAGTTTAGGAAGGACATTGAGGTGCTTGAGCGTGTCCAGAGAAGGGCAACGAGGCTGGTGAGGGGCCTTGAGCACAAGTCCTATGAGGAGAGGCTGAGGGAGCTGGGATTGTTTAGCCTTGAGAAGAGGAGGCTCAGGGGAGACCTTCTTGCTGTCTACAACTACCTGAGGGGTGGTTGTGGCCAGGAGGAGGTTGCTCTCTTCTCTCAGGCAGCCAGCACCAGAACAAGAGGACACAGCCTCAAGCTACGCCAGGGGAAATTTAGGCTTGAGGTGAGGAGAAAATTCTTCACCGAGAGAGTCATTGGCCACTGGAATGGCCTGCCCGGGGAGGTGGTGGAGTTGCCAACTCTGGAGCTGTTCAAGGCACGATTGGACGTGGCACTTGGTGCCATGGTCTAGCCTTGAGCTCTGTGGTGACAGGTTGGACTTGATGATCTATGAGGTCTCTTCCAACCTTGGTAATACTGTGATACTGTGAAACTCCGGGTTCACTTTAAAGTAGGAGTTAAGACAAGTGTCATACTCCCTGAATTGTTTGCCGTGACAGTTTGACAGAGGTTACTTACATTCTGTAAACAGATGGCTGGAATCAGCATAATAATCAGGCAAGTGTCATTGATAATAGAACATTCTATTATTAAATGAACGAAGACTGAAACTAAAAAATAATATAAATTTATACAATTTATAGAAATAATACTTAAAGTAAAACTCATATCAAAATACACAAATTCCAATTCACTCAGCAGAAGCACAGTCCAATTTGTGTCAGAGTGGAGTGAGAGCTAGCTTCTCACTGAAGGTGTGGTGGGTTCAAGACCACAATTTAAGATAAAGGAAAAGAAAGCAAAGCAGTGAGGTCTTGATGGCATCTTGGATAAATTTACCAGACAATGGATGGCTTAGGGAAACTGGAAAAGGGTTTATTAACTCTAACTGTATACAGAAAGGAAGAACAGGTTAAGCAAGTCAGTGCACACAAACTAGAAACTGTGTCACAAATGCCATCAGGTATTCTGAGCAAAATACAAAGGGAGATCACTATCATTTGGGCCTTGGGTCTTTTTTCATATTAGAGATCTGGGGGGAAAGAGCATGTCAGTTAAGTAGACATGAGTACCACCACCCTCTATATTATTCATGCATCACCCCCATCTGCGGTACAGCGAGATCCAAACTGTTTGCAGACTGGTGAATTCTTCAGTTCTTCAGGGTAGCTTCTCCAGCTCAATGCTCCTGGGATGGCCTGATTCCTCAGTGTCTGAACTGCATCCCTGTCGCCACGGGACCGAGTCCTCTGGGAGCCCCTGGAAGCCGCGGCAAGTCACAGCTGGTGCCGGGCCGCGGCTGGCACCGCGCAGGGCTGTCCTCCCTCACCCTGCCATTTACAGGAGCGAAGCGGACACGGCGATCTCCCTCCGTCCCATTTCCGACCGGGAAAACGGGGGATGAGGTCGCGGCCGAGCCACCTTCCCCCCCGACCATCCCGGGAATGGGGGGTGGGGATTAGCACGGGGCAGCAGCTCCGTGCTGGGCTGAAAGCCCTCGGCAAAAGAGGCAGGACAAAGATCAGGGTCCCTTTTATGTGATAACCTAGCTACACCCCTCAGGGCAGGCCTTGGGACAGTGTCACCTCCCCCAGGACAGGTAACTGGGGGAAGGGGTCCTCTGAGAGTAACATAACTTTTTGTTCTTCCTGAAAGCACAAATCCGCACATCTGAAAATTCTGGTAATTTTCAACCTGCAACAGAAGGATAGTTGAGTATGGCTGAATATCACTGTGGCCAGCTCTGCTCTACAACTACAGGAATCTCATGTTACAATTCAAATAATTCTGTGCCATTTGACCTATGCAGGAAATTTTTTAAAAAAAAGAGACCAGTAAATAGTGATGTTTTTCAGAAGCAAAACTTAAATATTTGCATTGACTCTACTAACTCCAAAAGACAAACATATCTGAAAGTTTGTTACCAAATATAAATAACCCATCTAGTCATCTGTGATCTTTGTGATCTCAGAATCTATGATTCTGTGAGATCTACAGGATATTGACAGACTCTTATTTTTTCAACTTTATCTCTCAACTTGTTTATGAATTCCTTGTGTTCAATACTGAATATCATTTCTTCTTCTGGTATTCACATATTTGATGAAAACTTAAGGAAATTAAGTTTAACTTTCCACATAGTTTGAATTAATACCTAAAAGCATCATTCAATCTTTTTACAGAAGCATTAAAATTATAATTTCTTTATTTCCCAGTCTTTTTCTTACCACTTGCTGTATGCCAAAATACATCCCAATAGTATATTGTGATACAAGCACTGTGTAGGCTCCAGGTGTATTTCCATTAACTTTGTAGACAGTTGAAATTGTCGATATTCTTATGAAGTAAGGTACTTATGAACAATCATCAGAATAAATACAGTCTGAAAGGTACTGAAAAGCTGACTTCCTTCCTCAAGTGGTCATGTCTCACATTCAGTTGAGGCATCTCCATTATTAACTACTGCAAAATAATTAAATGATGCCCTGAAGACAGTGGCTGTTTTTTGGAAATGGTTTAAATGTACTGTCCAAGAGTTTTCAGCAGTTAGTCAGCTTGTTGCCTCTCTTGTGGCTGCCAGCAGAGAGATCCAAGTATATGACAAAAATGACAAAAACATTTAGCATCCTCATTAGGCACAAAAATAAGACCAAAACAAATTGACTAACAAAGTGCTGAACCTGTTGCTAGCTCTCAAATCATAATGGTCTGATAGCTTCCAAGGTATACTGTTTGCGATATCTTTTTTTCTACAAAATGTAATTGCACTGATTTAAATGTTTGTTAGATTATATTCAATGACACTGTGATCTCTTTGGGACACCTATAATCTGTCGAATCTCACTGACTGTATGGAGGTCTATGGAATTTGCACTTTCCTGTAACTGTCTCACTCATATAAGTGAATTTTTCATGTTACAAATCATGAATTAACAAAGTTTTGTCTACTTCATGACGTGTGCTCAGTTGCATTTTTTACTGGGGTTTATCAGATTTTTTCTTTTGTTTAAAGTACAGCTATACTTGGAAAGTTCAAAAGTTGTAACTCACTTAAATTCTAACATATGTAAGACATACTTTCAAATACTAGAAATAAGAAAACATATTAAATAATCTCCTTTCAAGAAGCTGGTCGTGTTCTAATAGAGTCATTTCAGCATGTATATACTATACATTTTAATCACCAGACTCTGTAATTTTTTGTAAAAATTCATTTATTAAAATGTGTTCTATACTTTTTGGTAGATATTCTATATCTTAATTTGAAGCATACATTTCAAATATTGAATATGTTAACAGTAGCTTTACATGTGCGAGACTTTGGGTTTGGGAACTGCCATGCCCATGGAACATCAAGTAATTCCTAACCAGTTTGTTTGAACATCCTGAGCCTCAATACAAGCGGCACTATCACAGAATCACAGAATAATCATGCTTGGAAAGGACATCCTAGATCACCAAGTCCAACTACACTCACAACAAAAAAAACCTAAATACCTGAATATCTGAATACCTGATTGATCAACAAACACAAAATAACCCCCTGCCTGCCTCTGTAGCCAGTCATGAAGCACCATGTCTACATGTTTCTTAAATACCTACACTGATGGTGACTCAACCACCTCCCTAGGAAGACCATTCTAGTGCCCAGTTCTTTCTGCAAAGAACTTCCTAATATCCAGTCCAAACCTCCCCTGCCTCAACTTCAAACTATCTCCCTTAGTTTTGTCATTAGTTACTAAGGAGAAAATACCAACATCCATCACTCTACAACCTCCTTTCTGGTAGTTGTAGAGGGCAATGAGGTCCCCCCTCAGCCTCCTCTTCTTCAAACAAAATATGCCTAGCTCCCTCAGCCTCTCATACAACTTGTCCTCTAAACCCCTCACAAGTGTGGTAGCTCTGGACACGTTCCAGCATCTCAATGTATTTCCTATAATGAGGGGCGCAGAACTGAACACAGTACCCAAGGTGAGGCCTCATAAGGGTCAAGTACAAGGGTATAATAACATTCCTTCTCCTGCTGACCACACTATTCCTGATCCAGGCCAGGATCCTGTTGGCCGTCTTGACCACCTGGGCACACTGCTGGCTCATATTAAGCCACCTCTCTACCAGCACCCTTAGATCCTTTCCAGCCACTCTTCCCCAAGCCTGTAGCATTGCCGGGGTTATTGTAATCAAAATGCAGCACCTGGCCCTTGGCCTTATGGTACCTCACACAATCAGCCTCTGCCCATTGATACAACCTGTCCAGATCCCTCTGTAGAGCCTTCCTGCCCTTGAGCAAATCAACACTCCCACACAATTTGGTGTTGTCTGCAAACTTACGGAGAGTGCTTTCAATCCTCACACCCAGGTCATCAATAAAGACTCCAAACGAGACTGGCCCCAAAACTGATCCCTTTGGGACATCACTGGTGACTGCCAATAAGTGGGATTTCACCCCATTAACCACAACTCTCCGAGAATTCAGTCAGTTTTTAACCCAGTGAAGAATATACCACGATTTGCTGATTTCTCCAGAAGAATGTTGTGGGAGACTGTGTCAAAAGCCTTACTAAAGTCCAGGCAGATAACATCCACAGCCTTTCCGCTACCCAAAAGGCAGTCACATTGTTACAGAAAGAGGTAAGGTTGGTTAAGTAAGATCTCCTTTTCATAAACCCGTGCTGGCTGGTGCTGATCCATTGGCTGCCCTGCAGTCACCATGAGACCTCGCTCAAGATTATCTTCTCCATGATCTTTCCTAGTCTAGAAGTCAGGCTGATAGGCCTGTAGTTCCTCAGAGAACAGACACAGGTCATTAGCGATTGGAAGGGATGTCTAGAGGTCATAGAGTTCAACCCCCCTGCTTGAGCAGGACCATGGAGTCCAGGATAGGTCACATCTTAGATGAGGGATGGACAGTAGTCAGTGATTATTCATTATTTGAAAATGGAATACTATGATTATCAGTAACTAGTATTCAGTTAAGACAGTTTAGTTATTCAGAATATTCACTTCAGAGTATTCTCTCATGTGCTGCTATGCTTCATATTCTGCCACTGTTTGAGAAGTGAGCTCTTCAGGACAGCTCACTTCTGTGACACCATGAGAAAGGAACCAAAAATCTTCTAATTAAAATGTAAAGCCCCTTGAGTGCTGTGGGAAGAATCTCATCAAACCATATACCAACAGGCAGGACAGAGTGCAATCTTTATATGATTGTTGGTGCTGGGGACAAGGAAGGCTATGTTCCTTCTTTCTAATTAGCTAGATTTTTAATTTTAATTAATTTGGGCTGCTGGTGATTACCTGGCAACTATTTAAGGAAAAATAAATTAAAGTATCTTACACAGTCTACTGTGATTGGTTGTTAGTTTCATTTCTGAGTTTAATTTGCATTCATGGCTGGCTTTCCATGAGTATTGAACAGATGGACTTTTGGACAGGGCATGATGCTCAGTGTGACATCAGAGAAAGAGACTGACAGGAATGAACCTGCTGTTTTTAGCTATGTTTCATTTAAGCATGTTTTACCTCTTCTGCTTTTCAAACACAAAGAATAACTCAATCCTCAGGAGGTAAAGATGTTAGATAATACCCATGCTAGATAAGCACTTTGAATGTCCACTGTATTAATGAAATCAGCAAGGTTCAGTAGGCTTTTGCTATACAGAATGAAAACTTCCTCCTTGAGATGTAACCTATGCAGAGTGTCCAATTTTCTGTTGGAAAAGGTATATTACCTTCCAAAATTTAATTTCACCAGCAATTCTATAGAACCCATTGCCCAACAGTTTTTGTGAGATCTACCATGGAAGCGATTCGCATCTAGATCAAGTCTTACATTGTTCTAAACAGAAAACAAGCATTTTTCCACTCCATTAAATTGTCAGTGGAAACAGTATTTTGGCAGCAGGTTATCACAGAGTTTCAAAATACATTATAATTCATGCTTAAATTTAAAGTGACATGCAAAAAATAATTCCAAGCTGTGCAGAAAAAAAGCTGCAGATTTTCTTACCATATGAGTTACACTTGTGGGTTCACAGATGGCCAATGAATATTTCTAAATAAATACCACACCAAAAAAGTTTGGCATCTGACTGGCTAAAGCTAGGGTTCTGTACTGGTATTTACATCTACAAACCACTAAATACCTGCACTTGTACCAAAACGCTGAGCATGTGAAATTTCAGTGGAAGGTAAATGAGCTGTATGTGCTGAGTACTTTAGAAAAACAGACTTAAAATTCCTTTTTCAGCAAACAAGCACAACATACAGTACACTACAATTAAATATGTATGAGTCTAATTTTAAGCCCATAGTTTAGAATCTTTGGCTGACATTTTCTAACACAAATATATGATTTGCATATTAAACATTCTTTAGATTAAAATGAAAATGAGGAGATAACCTTTACATTAAACTAATTCTCAAATACAATTATTTCTAATAGTCTCATACTTTATGTTCTATTTTAAAGTTTCATAGACATTGGTAAACCAGTGTCAAGCAGTAAGTGCCCATGGAAGGAGGTATTTTTTGGGTTTAAGGTCTCATAAATGTCACAGGATGGAATTGACAAGATTCACTAGACACAGGCCATGAAAATCACAGAAATGTGAGGTTTATCTATTTGGTTTGTGAAAACTATTCCCCTGATTTATTATTGAATAACTGATTGAAGGTGGTGACACACATCACCAGTAGAACCAGGAAAGGTTCAGATTGAATCTTAGGGAAAACCTCTTCCTGGAAGGAGTGGAGGTGTCTTAGAACAGGCTGCCCAGGGAGGGCCTTGAGGCACCATCCCTGGAGGGGTTCAACAAATGGGCAGACAGGGTGTTTAAGGAGATGGTTTAGTGGTTGGGGTTGTAGGATGGATGGTTGGACTTGATGATCTTGAAGGTGTTTTACAATCTTGATGATCCTATGGTTCTATGACTTTATGGCATTTGAATCAAGGTTTAATAGTGATTAATCAAATTAGGTTTACTGAAGACCATATATTATTTCTGCAAAACACCACACAAATAGCAATACACTGTCTCCAGAGTGTTCTTTTTCTACCTCCTCTACAGGTACTGATTATATAATATTTTTCTGGACTTACATTCTTTTATGCTTGTATTCACCAGTGTTGGTTTGCCACAGAAAGCTGTCTCCAGCTTTGTGGAACCAGGTCAGATGAATGAGGTGGCATTCCACCATGGAGTTTGCCAATGAATAGGTAAACTTCAGCTAAAGACATGAACTCAGTAATATATGACAATTCATAAGGAGGTGTTACAGGACACTAACAACTAATATGTGGACTAAGAGCAGAGATATGAAGAGCAAGGCAGACATGAGAGAGTGAAGACAAAGGGCAACAATTCTAGGGGACTGTGCGATCAAATTGGAGAAAAAGTTCCGTCGAGGATCACGCTACCTGTGACGAGACAGGAGTAATTTGTGTTGTTTCTCACAGTGAAAGAGAAGTCTACATTCTATCCTCTTTTAAAGGTCATGGAAATGTGGACCATGTCCCTGATGTCTGGAGAAAGGTAAAAAATCCAGGGAAGTACATGCTGTTCAATTCCACTTTTGTCCCGGGGAAAATCATGGGATGAGTTCTCTTTGACCTGTTTTTGAGTACAAGGAGGACAATAATGTAATGGAAAAGTCAACATGGATTTATTAAAGATAAGTCATGACTGATCAATCTGATTGTCTTTTGTGAAAATATCAGGAACTGATGAGTCATGAATAGAGGCCTTTGCCTGGCAGGAACGTGAAGAGCTAAGAGTAATTGCCTTAAAACTCAGGCAACTTCTTTCTGTCAGCCTGCTCTATGCACCAAGACAAAACACTATCCTGTATCTGTGCTTTATTTTAACTTGGATTTCACTATCAAATTTAACTTCTACTGCTCATAAAACCCCATAAGTGTGAGCATGTGAAAATAATGTATAAGAAGCAAAAGTCACTAACTAATTGAGTTTTAGTCCAAGAAATAGAAGGTTTTATGTAGTTTCGTGATACTTATCCATTACTAATGAAGAAAGAACCTCTGCAGCATAGTCTGTAAGGAGAGTTTTGTTAGGATCTTTTCCATGGACAACAATCCATACATCTTTGGAGGAAAAAGATCTTTATTTTTTTCCATTTATGTTGACATCACTCCTAAATAGATCAGACTAACTTTATGTGAGGCAGGTTTTAGTTTGCATTGCATTTTAACTACCCGTTTGTACATTGCTATTGTCAATACTTGGAGGGTGTTCTCCAGCTTCTCTGTATTTCATTTTAAGTGAATGCAAAAAATGTAACACAGGACCTACACATCATTTTAATGAAGTTATTGTGCCCTTTTGGCCAAGAGAAAAAAAACTGTGCTAGAAACAGGGCCCATGTTGCATGCGTGAAAGAACATTTTGCCAGCTGGAACAATAAAAATGTTTACAGTATGTTCACAATATGATTTATTGGAATTTAAAGCTCTGGGATGGGTAGATTCTCTAAGGTACTAGATTGCCTGGAGCCTACACATTTCTCCATGTTCTTAAATAATTTCCAAAATACTTTTAAAGCACTTTAGATATATTTGCTAAGCCTTCTTGTTCTCTGACAGTCAGAACCACAAGCACAGTCTGTGGAACCTATGTGAACAGATGGATATTAAAAACAAAACAGTGCAGCCCTTATGAATTCACTACAAACAAATGACCAGTGACATGAAGATACCACTTCTACAGTAAGTGGCAACACGCCAATACTCTGATGTTACTAGAAGAAATGCCTGCTTGAGAGACAACTTTTGTATCCACAGTATGTCCTGAAACTGTGGAGAGGTGAAGAGGAAGCTCCAAACCCCCAAGGTCTGCCTTGTAGCAAAGGGCCCACAACTGCATGCTGTATACAAGGCGTAATCTCAGTGCCAAATTCAGGGACAAAATCACGTCCCTCCTTTTGCTGACCACATGATTTCTGATCCAGTCCAGGATACTGTTGACCTTTTTGGCCACCCGGACACACTGCTAGGTCATGGCTGTTAACCAGCATCACCTGGTTCACTTCCACTGGGCATGTTTCCAGCCACTCTTCCTCAAGCCTGGAGCAGTGTATGGGTTTGTAGTGACCCAAGTTCAAGAGCCAGCACTTGTCTCTATTGCCCCCTTTCCCTGTCTCCTAGCTAAGGGTCTGGTTATTCAGGGAACAAGTAGTCCCACTGTTAAAGGCTGAGGCAGAGAAGGCCTTAAGTGCTTGAGCCTTTTCCTCATCTTTTCACCGTTTCCCCCGGTAACTACTCAAGGATGCAGATAGCTCCTTTTATTGTTAAGGTCCCTTAGACAGTAGCCAGACTAAGTTCCATTTGAACTTTAGCTCTTCTAGTTATCTCCCTGCACAACATCACAACGGTACTTGTGAGTGGCTTGCTCCTTTTCCCCAGGGTCATAATTTGCTTTTTTTACCCGAGTTCCAGCGAAAGCTCTTTGTTCAGCCAGGCCAGTCGTCTTCCCTCCCAGCTTGTTTTTTGGCACATGAGGTCATCTCCTGCACCTGAAAGATTTCCTTCTTGAAGATTGTCTGGCCTTCCTGGACTCTTTTGTCCCTCGGGACTGCTTCCCAAGTGATGCTGTCAAACAGGCTGTCCAGAGTTACGACTGGGCCTGCCACTAGAGGAATGACAGTTAGAGAACTGCAGTAAGAGAATGAGACTTCTGAATTTAAAAATTAAAACCTCTTTAATGAAATACATACAAATATAGTTAAATATATATAAATATATGCAATATCAATAATGAATGTGAGCCCCCAGTTATGTCACAGTGATCACTTGTGCTGTGGTCAGATACTGGGGAAGTCCCAGACTGGACTCAATGACAGCCAGAAACTGGACACAGGAGCTGGATTCTAGAACTGTATTCAGGAATGTACAGATTGGGATTGAAGGCAGAACGGACTGAGTCCTCCTCATTTGCTGGCCATTGCAGAAGGGAGGCTGAACCTTGTAGTCTCTTAGCTTTATACTATCTATGATGTATGGATTGCCTTATGAGGAGAGACTGAGAGGTCTGGGACTTTTCAGCTTGGAGACAAGGAGGTTATGAGGGACTTAATCACTGTCTGTAAGTACATGAAGACTGCATGTCAAGAAGAAAGAGACAAGCACCCCATGAAAGTACAAGGGGCAACGGGTGTCAGTTGGAACAGGAAGTTCCATCTCAGTATAAGAAATGTTACTATAAGAGCTACCAAGTGCTGGAAGGGGCTGTACAGGGAGGCTGTGAAGTCTACTTCTCTGGAGACATTCAAGATCCATCTGGATACATTTCTGTGTAACCTGTTTTAGCTTCTGTGATCCTGCTAGAGCAGGGGAGTTGGACTTGATGACCCCTGTGGGTCGCTTCCAATCCCTAATGATCTGTAGGATTGCAGCCTGGACTGCAAACTGAATACATATCATTGTTAGATATGGAAGGCATAGATCTTAGACCTTGGGAAAGGCAACTAGAAATGAGAACATAAGCAAGAGTGTTGTGAGAATTGAATCTGGCCTACAAGGACAGAAGCAGGCGGGCAAATTAGATACCTCTGAAGCCAGCTATTGTATGAATTTCTGTAGGCTATTGCACTAACTGCCCCACTTCAGTGTGGGGTGGGATGTGGTGGCTCTGCGCAGACCAGAGAAGCAAGACCTTAGTGTCATCACCCCCCTCCACCTCCGTGGAGCAGCCATTCAGAAACTCATGGTGAATGGAAGGGATTCCTCTTTTTCCTCCTGGAGCTGGGACAAGAGGAAAGAGGAGAGGGGAGCACTGATCAGCAGGAAGAAAAACTGTCATTTCTGCTGCTGAGGAAAATTGGGGATGCTCAAGTATTGGGGAGAATTCCTTTGTACTTAGCTGAAGAAAGCAGAAGGACTCAAGAATCCTTAAACCTTGGGCATGAAAGGCAGAGTCTGGGTTCTTTCTTTGAAAGCATGTCTCCTGCACCAAGGAATGCAGTTCAGGTGCTGAGGAATCAGGCCTGCCCAATGAGTGTTGAGATGGAGAAGCTACACTGAAGAATTGAAGAATTCACCAGACTGCGAAGCAGCCTGGGTGCCGCTGTTCGCAGGCAGGGGTGACACATGAATAATAGAGACAGCAGTAGTACTCATCTCTACTCAACAGACATGTTCTTTTCCCAGGTGTCTAACATGAAAAAACCCAAGGACCAATACTATAGTGATCTCCCACTGTATTTTTCTCAGAATACATGATGGTATTTGTGACACGGCTTCTAGTTTTTGTGCACTAACTTGCTTAACCTTTTCTTTTCTGTATACAGTTATAGAGTTAATAAACCCGTTTCCATTTTCCCTAAGCTATCCATTGTCTGGCATATTTTACCCGAGATCTCACTGAGACCTAACAGCTTTGTTTGCTTTTCCTTCATCTTTAATTGTGGTCTTGAATCCACCACAGCATCTTTGTGGAATTTGAATATTTATTTCTTCATTTATAAATAAAAACATGAATTTTGCCTATTGTCTCTTATTTTCTTAATTGTTAGCTCTTTAAGCAAGTGGATATATCATGAATAAAATTCAAGACACTAGCAAATTATATCTGTATTTACATATTAATCTCTGTCAGCTACAGTAAGTCAAATAGGCTCACATTTTCCACAGGCAGAGATTTGACATTAAAACCAACTCATGATTCTACTGGATGCTAAGTCTGGTTAAATCTTCATGTACTTCACACATTCAGGTTTTCTTCAACAGCAGCTACCTTTTCTTTGTGTTCAGTATAACTACAGGCTGGAATTACAGAGTAGAATGAGAACGTTACCTTTGGAAACAGGGATAACAGAGTCAAACTGCTGTTTCTTCTGCATTCACTTTGAGATCTGTGATGTAAGCTCCAATAGATGCCTTAACGAGTAAAGATTGAGCTGAGTATCATAAACTCTTGACCACCTGAAATCTCAAATTATATTTCCTCCAAAAAATGAAAAAATGTCTTTTTATCTGTCAGCTTGTAGATAACTGTGTTTCAGCTGAGTTGTTGGGTGTTTTTTGTTTGCTTATTAGTTTGATTTTTTTTTTCAACTATTGCATTAATATAATAATGGCAGGTCTTTTGCTTTTAAACTATACAGGCTACAGTAACTGTTATTTATTTTTTTCCAGAAGTTTGCTAAAATGCAACCGAAATAGATTTTGTTAGCATTCATGAATAACTGAACATTAAGGCACTTTCACTGAAGAGCAGGAGTCTGGATTTCATTTCAGGAAAGAAAGGACGAATAGTTGATGAAGTACACCCTGCTATCTTGAAAACTTGATTTTCAAGTGTTTGTAATTGCCAGTATATGTTGCAACATTAAGTATTAAAAACTGTAGCAAAAGTATTAAATATAAAATGTTGTAGTGTAATTATTAAACATTAGAAAAGATCAGAATTCACGATATATCATTCCTACACTGAGTACATCTGATCCCTGTTTGAACTTAGAATCATAGAATCATAGAATCATTACGGATTGGAAGTAATGTTCAATTCCCCTGACACAGCAGGATCACCTAAACCAAGCCATACAGGAACCTATCCAGTCAGGTCTCGAATATCTCCAGTGAGGGAGACTCCACAACCCCCCTGGGCAGCCTGTTCCAGTGCTCCATCACTCTCACCGTGAAGAAGTTCCTTCTCAGATTGATGTGGAACCTCTTATGTTCCAGCTTACAACCATTGCAGCTCGTCCTATCACTACATGACACCAAGAACAGCCCAGTTCCATCCTCCTGACACCCACCCCTCACATATTTGTAGACATTAATGAGGTCACCCTTCAGTCTCCTCTTCTCCAAGTCAAGTTCAGATGTATCACTATGGAATTTATAAGACTGCTACCTTCTAGTTCATGAGCACGTATTATCTGTTATAATAAATCCCAAAAGTTTCTGAAACTATTCCATCGCACTTTACAAAAAACTATGCAGGCATTGTCCTTTCTAAATCACTTACTTCACCAGAACACCATGAAAAACAAAGGAGGTTTTGGGCCATTCAATCTTTTCCCTCTAACAGGTTTCATCCTGGAGGAACAAATCCTCCCTTCTCCCCTCTTTCTTTTCCTTTTTCACATTTCTTTCATTATCTTTCCTTGGGTCTTCTTTTCTTCGTTTTGTGATGCTATTCAAAACAAAATTAAAGTATACGAGTTAGGAGTTGAAGCAGGGACAAGTTCCTTAGGAAGGCTCCAGCGAGTCTGCCAAGTTGTAGAGGACTGCACTCAGGAAGGCTAAGGTGCTTTTGGAGCTGAACCTTGCAAGGGATGCAAAGAGTAATGACTAGGGCTTCTGTCACCACTTGGCTAAGCCTGGTCCAAGGCAGAACAGACTGTCCATAATTAGGAATATGGTGTCCCTCACACAAAGACAGTTCTCCATGAACTTCTCCAACTAGTGTGAGAATAGGCTGCTTTCACAGAATCCCTGAATCACTCTGGCTGGAAAAGGTCTCTGGTATCATTGAGTCCAAACATCTACCCTGCCTTACAAGCTCACCCCTAAACCACACCCCTCAACACCTCATGCAAACAATGCTTAAACACATTCAGGGATGGCAACTCAACCACCTCACTGAGGAGCCTATTCCAGTGCTTGACCACCCTTCCTGTGAAAAAATTCTTCCTAATATCGTTTAAACCTCCCCTGTTGTTACTTGAACCCCTTCCCTCTTGTTCTATCACTAATTGCTTGTCACAAGAAAACAGCACCAACCTCTCCACAACATCCTTTCAGATAGTTGTAGAGAGTGACGAGGTCTCCTTTCAGCTTCCTCTTCCTCAAACTAAAAAGCTCCAGCTCTTTCAGTCTTTCCTCATAAGTATTATTCTCCAGGCCCTTCACCAGCTTAGTTGCCCTCTTCTGCACCTGCTCCAGCACCTCCACATCACTATAGTTTTGAGGTGCTTGAAACTGGACACAATACTCGAGAGGTGGACTCACCAGTGCCAAATACAGGAGAAAGATAACCTCTCTACTCCTGTTGGCCACACCATGTCTAATACAAGCCAGGATGTCATTGGCCTTCTTGGCCACCTGGGCACACTGCTGGCTCATATTCATCTTCATGTCTATTAGAACCCCCAGGTACCTCTTCGCCAGACAGCTCTCCAGCCACACCTCCCCAAGCCTGTAGCATTGCATGGGGTTGCTGCGGACCAGTTACAGGACCTGGCACTTGGCCTTATTGAAGCTCTTGCCATTAACATTGGCCCATTGCTCCAATCTATCCAAGTCTCTTTGTAGACCCTCCCTACCCTCTTGCAGGTGAACACTCCCACCTAATTTGGTGTCATCTGCAGACTTACTAATGATACACTCTGTGTCCTTATCAAGATCATCAATAAAGATGTTTAACAGAGATGGTCTCAACACCGAGCCCTGATGCACATGACTTGTGAGAGGCTGCCATTACTCCATTAACCACCACTTTTTGGGCCAGTCTGTTCAACCAGTGTTTTATCCAGCAGATTGTGTGCTCATCCAAGCCATGAGCAGCCAGCTTATCAAGGAGGTTTCCATGGGTAACAGTGTCAAAGACTTTTTGAGTGTCCCAGTAAACATAACCACAGCCTTTCCCTCGTCCAAGAGCCAGGTCATCCTGTCATAGAAGGAGATCAGGTTTGTCAGGCAGGACCTGACTTTAATAAATCAATGTTGACTGGGACTGATCCCCTTTAGTATGCCTCACTTTCTTACAGACACCCTCACAAAAAAATGCAATGTCTTTATGTCCCCCTTCCAAATTTAAACGGATCTCTCAGAAAACAAAGCCCAAAGCAAAATGACAGGAAGTCCCAGATCATGTTTTGTCCTTTGTTTTCAGAGACACTGATTGGTCCAGTCTCAGACCATAGTTCATCCAACCTTGAGCTAGGGGGAGCTTTTTTGAAACTTCTTACAGGGTATGCAGCAGCAGTGCCCTTCCTCAACAAAACCCCACCAGACTCAAACCTCAGTTCATCTACAGGTATGCCAGTCAAAAAAGGAAAATGAAAGAAGTCATGCTCCCTTTGTTGAGCATGATTGACAAGCTGATAGCAATTGGCAAGGAAAACTATGAGGTTCTCAACAAATTTCTTGCTTCAGTCTTCACTGGCAACCTCTCTCCTCACACCTCTCAAGTTGACCAACCAGAAGATGGAGACCAAGGTGCAAAATCCATCCCTTTGTAAGAGAGGATCAGGTTCATGACCACCAGAGAAACCTGAACATACAAAAGTGGATGAGATTTTAAGAGATGTACCATAGAGTCCTGAGGGATTTGACAGATGCAGTTATCATGATATTTGAAAAGTCCTGAAGTCCCTAGTGACCTAGCCCCTACAGAAACTTTCCATCTGCTTTTGAAAAGGGTGGGAAGGAAGGCCTTGGTAACTGCAAACTTGTCAGTTGTTGTGCCTAGGTACAGGTCCTTCTACAAGTTATGCAAAGGCATATGGAGGACAGGGAGGGATTGCAGACAGCCTTAGCCAGGGCTAAGTGTTGGCTGGTCAACATGATGGCCTTCAACAATGAAGTGACTGCTTGGACATGCTCCCCACAACATTCTCTCTGTAAGTTGGAGAGATGTGGATTTGATGGGCAGACTGCTCAGTGCATAAGGAACTGTTTGGATGGTCACATTGAAGGGGTAGTAGTCAACATCTTAAAGGTCTGGAATAAAATCCATGGCAACAGATGTTCCTTGGGGGTCCATACTGGGCCCAGTTCTGCTTAATATTTTACAACAATGTAGACAATGGAATTGACTGCTCCCTAAGCCAATTTTCAGGTGCCATCAAGCTGAGAGGGGCAGCTGGCATGACTGAGAGGATGCTATTCAAAAGGGCCTGAAGAATCTCCAGAAGTGGGCTCATGTGAACCTCATAGGTTCGACAAGGCTCAGTGCAATATCCTGCACCGGGATCAAGGTTAGAGGATGAAGGGATTGTGGGGGGCTGGACTAGATGACCTTTAAGGTCCCTGCTCTTGCAGGCATATTGGACTAGATGATCTTTTGAGGTCACTTCCAATCCCTAATATTCTGGGATTCTGTGATTCCAGTCCGCGCTGTTCTATGATCCAATTACATGTTTTATTGATGGATATTATATTGCTATTTAATTTAATTTAGATATCTGTATATTTTTTATTTAATAATTGAGCTAAGAAAAGGGAAAAAAAACCCACCCCATTTTCTTTGAATTAAGAAAGAATCCTATTAAATACTATTCAATGATGGCTTTAAAAAATCTATTAGTTTTACATCTTTTTGACAGCCTCTTAAAATAATCTGGTTATTGGTAGGGTATAATTACATCAGTCTTCCATCAATTTTCACTTTTGCTGCTGCTGTTCACCTGAACTAAATGGATTATGTGTGATCATTCAGAACTGCAAAATTTAATGCCATATTGGGAGGTGAAATACCTTAGTTATATTTTAAACTTCAGTGAGAGCTTTAGAAATAGTGCAGCTTGAACTATATGACTACTGAAACCCATTGCTGGAGGTAGCTTAAAGGTTTCACCTGTAAATATTAGGAGCTCAATTGAAATTTTTTTATGCCTCTGAACTACCAGGGAAATTCTCCAAACTCCTGTTCTTTCAGGTTGTGTATTTTGAAAAAAAAATCTGCTTCCTATAGCTATTTTCCCCTAAACATCTCTCTCTAGATATATATATATATATATGTATATATATTTAATATATATTTAACTTGATTTGATGAGAAACTTGAAAAGCCAAGTCATAGAAAAAGAGGCTGCAATGTGTTTCATTAGTATTTTCATACTGGATATGTTCATGTGTATCACTGAGAATAATCACAGCTGCTGTCATTTGACTTCAGGCAGAAAATGTATTTAATTCACACTGTGTGTCCTTTGGGATAAGAACAACTAGACCCAACTAGTTAAGGGCCAATCCAAAGATGTTATAATTTTCTACATTCTATATTCAAGGTATTAGAGTAACATATCGACAAACATTTTCTAAATATTTAGAAATACTAAATTTTCTACAATAGTCTATTAGAAATATGCTCTGTTACTTAATAAAGGAGTTTTTCTATATTAGTAAATTAGAAAGAATGATAACTTAAAATATAGAACGAATGGGGTTCACCAAACCAGTGAGATTCAGTTTTGCCTTCCTGTTTGTAGGGCTGAGCTGTCATTTTGAAAATTGCAGGTACAATAATGGAAATCTAAGATGAAAACACAGGCAATATAGATAGGCTTTTAGAATGTTAAACAAAAAAATACTGTAGACTTCACAGTGGAAACTTTCAAGAATCACATGTTATTTACTTTCAATATTCTGCTTGGATTTCATTTTAACTCTTTTTTTAGTTTTTTGGGTTTACATATTTTTAGTCTTTCTACTAATTTCCATAGATAGTTAAAGGATTTTACAAAATTAGTGGAAAGAAAGAGGTGCACAGCACATGGGGAAACCTAAGAAGACTGTCTGTTAGCAGCAGATCCTATAAGCTTCTCACAAATTTTAGGGCAGAGGTTTAAATAAAACATTGTGGTTGAACACCCTAGTGCAGGGGTCCTCAAACCCTGGCCTGAGGTGCTGTACTCTAAATTTTTATGACCCTTCACTGGGCATTCCCCTGTGTCTCCATCTCTCTTGTACTGGGCACCCAGAACTGGGCCCAGGACACCCAGTTTGACATTCACCAGTGTTGAGTAGAGAGGAAACCTCTCCTTCCTTGATGTACTATGTAGCCATTAGCTGCCTTTGTGGCAAGGGCACATTTCTGGCTAATGTTCAGCCTGGTGCCCAGCAGAACCACCAGGTCCTTTTCTGCCAAGCTACCTTACAAGAAGCCAGCTCCCAGCACACCCTGGAGTCTGGGATTGTTCCTCCCTACATGCAGAACTTTGCACTTCACCTTTCAGCCTGTTTCTCCATCCTACTGAGGCCCATCCAGAAGGCAGTATGATCCTCTGGCATATTATGCACTCCTCCCAGTTCTGTGACATTTTCAGGTGAAGATGTAATCTGCTCCATCATCCAGATCATTGGTGAAGACATTCAGCGTGGACTGGGTTAGGGATCAGCTATGCTCAGCGTGGACTGGGTCAGGGATCAGCTATGCAAATTGAACATTAACAAGTCCATGGGCCCTGATGAGATGCACCCAAGGCTGCTGAGAGAACTGGCTGATATTATTGCCCTACCGCTATCTATCGTCTTTGCCAAATCGTGGCAGACAGGAGAGGTGCCTGAGGACTGGAGGAGAGCCAATGTCACTCCAGTCTTCAAAAAGGGCAAGAAAGAAGTTCCAGGGAACTATAGACCAGTCAGCCTCACCTCCATCCCAGGAAAAATGATGGAGCGGCTCCTGCTGGAGGGCATCTCAAGGCACTTGGAAGAGAAGAAGGTTATCAGGAGTAGTCAGCATGGATTTATGAAGGGGAAGTCCTGCTGGACTAACCTGATAGCATTCTAGAATGCAATAACTGAATGGTTAGATTCAGGGAAACCAGTGGATGTAGTCTACCTTGACCTTAGCAAGGCCTTTGACGCTGTCTCCCATGAAATTTTAGTGAGCAAGCTGAGGAAGTGTGGGATGGAAGAGCAGACAGTGAGGTGGGTTAGGAACTGGTTGCAGGATAGAGTTCAGAGGGTGGTGATCAATGGTGCCAGGTCCAGCTGGAGAGCTGTGACTAGTGGTGTCCCCCAGGGATCGGTGCTGGGACCGGTCTTGTTCAACATCTTCATCAATGACATTGATGAGGGCACAGAGTGTCTGCTCAGCAAGTTTGCCGACGACACCAAGCTGGGAGGTTTGGCTGATACGGCTGAGGGCTGTGCTGCCATCCAGAGAGACCTGGACAGACTGGAGGGCTGGGCACAGAGAAACCAGATGAGGTTCAACAGGGACAAGTGCAGAGTCCTGCATCTGGGGAGGAATAACAAACTCCACCAGTACAGGCTGGGAGGTGATCTACTGGAAAGCAGTCCTGTGGAGAGGGACCTGGGGGTCCTGGTGGACAACAGGTTAACCATGGCACAGCAATGTGCCCTGGTGGCCAAGAAGGCCAATGGGATCCTGGGGTGTATTAGGAGGAGTGTGTCCAGCAGATCGAGGGAAGTTCTTCTCCCCCTCTACTCTGCCCTGGTGAGGCCTCATCTTGAGTACTGTGTTCAGTTTTGGGCCCCCCAGTTTAAGAGGGACAAGGATCTACTGGAGAGGGTCCAGCGGAGGGCTACGAGGATGATTAGGGGACAGGAGGGCATGGCTTATGAGGAGAGGCTGAGGGACTTGGGGCTTTTTAGTCTGGAGAAGAGAAGACTTAGGGGAGATTTGATCAATGTTTATAAGTACCTGAAGGCTGGCCAGGAGGGGGGGGACAGGCTCTTTTCACTTACTCCCTGTGATAGGAGAAGGATCAATGGGTGTAAGTTGCAGCAGAGAAGGTTCCGCCTCAACACAAGGGGGAACTTCTTTACTGTGAGGGTCACGGAGCACTGGAACAGACTCCCCAGGGAGGTCGTGGAGTCTCCTTCTCTGGGGACTTTCAAGGCCCGCCTGGATGCGTTCCTCTGTGATCTGTGTGAGATAGTTTTGTCCTGCTCCGCCAGGGGGGGTTGGACTCGATGATCTCTTGGGTCCCTTCCAACCCCTAATATCCTATGATCCTATGATCCTATGATTAAACAGAACTGTACCCAATAATGGTCTCTGGGACATACTGCTAGTGACTGATCTCCAACTAGACTTCGTACTTCAGTACCTAATACATTCATGGTCACCTAAACAGTTAAAAAAAAAAATAATCTAGAATAGTGATGTTTATGCAGTCATTGTAAACCAACACTACAAATATTTCAAATCTGAACTTACAGAACTTGGGAAATTCTTAAAGTACTCGCTTATCCTGCAGCTTAGGTATTGTTGTGCATAATAACTCCAATATTTTGCTATTTGATTGTATTGAAGACACATATTTTCTCAATGAACCAATTCTGCTTCACTGCCAGTTCAACGTAGTGCATAGCTTTGTTTGAGGCACACTTTTCAATTCAAGCTTTTGTATAACTTTCTTAAGACTTCTGACCTCAGTTCAAGGGGGATGTGAAGCTGCTGGAGGGACTCCAGCATAAGACAAGGAGGATTATCAAGGAGGTGGAGCACCTCCCTTACGAGGAGAGACTGAGGGAGCTGGGTCTCTTTAGCTTGGAGAAGAGGAGCCTGAGGGGTAACATCATTAATGTCAAAATATGTGAAAGGTGGGTGTCCGGAGGATGGAGCCAGGCTCTTCTCAGTGTCATCTAGTGATAGGACAGGGGGCAATGGTTGTAAGCTGGAACATAGGAGGTTCCACATCAACCTGAGAAGGAATTTCTTCACAGTGAGGGTGACGGAACACTGGAACAGGCTGCCCAGGGAGGTTGCGGGGTCTCCTTCACTGGAGCTGTTTAAAACCTGCCTGGATGTATTCGTGTGTGACTTGGTCTAGGTGATCCTGCTGTGTCAGGGGGATTGGACTGGATGATCTTTCGAGGTCCCTTCCAATCCTGTATGATTCTATGATAATAGCTGAACATTTTGCAAATATTAGCTTATCCTCAGTATGTGGTTGATGTGTATGTCATAATGTTTATCTTTTTCCACAAAATAAAATTTCAGGCATAATCATAGAATCATAGAATCACTACGGATCAGAGACCATGATGAGACAAGATGATTTAATGACAAGACACAGGGCATCAAACTTTATTTCTTTTATTTAGTTTTTTATTACAGTACAGTAGGTACTGAAACTGGGTGTTCAGCATCTTTTTATATCAGATACAGCTCTTCAGTCAGAAATAGTAGGACGTTACCAGAAAACACACATGGAAGAAATTGGATTCAAGTGGCATGTTCAGAATCATACAGGCATAGGTGGCAGAGAAAGAGATAAAATCTTGTTCAAAGAAAGATTATTTTTATTGTTAAAACTTCTAGTTTTGCCTCCATTCAGGTTCATTCACTATGAAATTTCTGATCTCTAGACCATAAAAAGACAATCTTTTCTGGACAATTTTTGTGATGCTGTGTCTTACTGATAGAGTTATTCATCTTGTACCATGAAGAAGGGTACTTTTGAGAGTGTATGAAGTGATATGAAAAATAATTAGAAGCTGTGGAAGAAATGGTCTTATTTTCATATATGTACTATGTTTATTTTTGTTTGAAAGAATTGCATTACACATACAGAAACAATCCTGGCCTTTGTTAATTTTGGAGTACTTGAGTTTTATTATGAGGCTTCTGTGTACAGTTTTACAGAGTTTGAAAATATATTAGACATGCAATAAAAAACAAAGATGAATAGTATGATCAAGTTTCATACAGCTCATTGAAAGGTTTCAAGTCTTTAAAAACACCACATTGATTGTTGTTTCATGAGTTCATGAAACAACTGATGTGCTCTCTTGTTCCCTATAGGCCAACACTGAATGGAGATAATTCCAATTGATTTGACAGACAAACCAATAGAGATACTTAGGGAAATGGGACCTGATTTCAGATATTCTCATCCTCTTTACACTTCATTGTCTTCTTGGAAATTCAACTCTTGGTTTCTAGGATCTCTGTCAAGTTTGTAACCAGAAATGAAAAGCAGCTGAAGCATCTCTGCTGTAGCCTGAGTGGATATCATACCAGACCTATCGTTTCAGAGGATAAAGCTGCCTATCTTGAAGATACAGATAGCAAAAAGCAAATCCCACATCCCATTGTAAGTTTGTAAGTTCTGTAACTCTTTCTTACTGTTTATCTTATGTGCTTTCTCTTTCAGCTTACATTTTTATCCACCTCGGATTTCCTTGTTCAGACTCTGTGAATTTGTATCTACCCATATTCTGCCACTGTTTCTTCCTTTTCGCTTCTTTATCAGAAATCTGTCTTTTTCTTTTTTTTTATTTGACCAAGAAGAATATTTTCTCCAGCCTCCTCTCCTCCTGCTCCTACCATTCTTCCCTTTTTTAATGCTCCTTGACCTAATCTGTCCCTATTGGTAAGCTTCTCTGAATCAAAGGCCAGCCATACCCTGTGGAGTTTCACATTCTGCCTTTAAAGCATGAAGGCTGTTTTAACTCTGTGAGAAAATTCCAGTTGTATAATTTTCCCTTGTTCTCTGAAATCTCACTATCATTCCGGCTGAAACATTTTTAAATGCTTTCTGCCTGAGGCAGACCATCAGCACAGAAAATTTAATCCTAAATAATTCATTTGGTAAATTTATAAGCAACTATAAAAGGACTCTTCTAATGGGAAGTATTAGGCCATGTTAAAAATAGGTTATGATGCCACCTTGTTTTACAGTTACTGTCATGTGTATGAATTAGCACTTGGGTGAATGATTTCTTTGCTTTAGATATCCATAAGCTATCAGTATAAAAAAATATTGGCTTTTAAATAGTTGACCTTACCAACAAAGCAGGAACTAGGGACTAAATAGGGCTTCTTTAGAGTCCAATTGTGGGGTGCAAGTGTGACATGCAGTCACTATGCTTGAATAAGTTAATATAAGTCTAGGAAAAGACTGATTCATTACAGCTGAATGAAGCCCTACTGAAATGTACCAAAACACTCAGCAGAAATGGTAGTAAGGACACAGTCAGCGACTCTGAAGTGCTTGTTCCTGAATAATTTCACTAGTCTTGCATCTGGGCAAGAACAACCCCAGGTACCGGAATAGGTTAGGGACTGACCTGTTGGAGAGCAGTGTAGGAGAAAGGGACTGGGGGTCCTGGTAGACAGCAGGATAACTATGAGTCAATAATGTGCTCTTGTGGCCAAGAGGGCCAGCAGCATCTGGGGGTGGATCAGAAGAGGGGTNCTCTGTGATTCTACGATTTACTTTATTTGACTTCAGAATCTGGCTTTGCTCTGTGTGTCTGCACAGAATAAGTATTTTATATACACAAACTGGCATTTATTTCCCACTTCATAGTTCCAAATTAAATAACAAATCAAAAAATGTTAATAGAAACTGAAGCTTTTCNCCTGAGCCCCTCAGTTCAAGAAGAACACAGAGTTGCTGGAGCGTATGCAGCGTAGAGCAGCAAATACGAGAAAGCAGGTGGAATGTCTCTCTGATAAGGAGAGGCTGAGGGAGTTGGGTCTCTTTAGCTTGGAGAAGAGGAGACTGAGGGGTGACCTCATTAATGCCTATAAATATTTGAAGGGTGGGTGTCAGGAGGATGGAACTAGGCTCTTCTCAATGTCATCTGGTGATAGGACAAGGGGCAATGGATGTAAGCTGGAACATAGGAGGTTCCACATCAATATGAGAAGGAACTTCTTCCCAGTGAGGTTGACGGAGCACTGGAACAGGCTGCCCAGAAGGGTTGTGGAGTCTCTTTCTCTGGGGACATTTAAAACCTGCCTGGATACATTCCTGTGTGACTTGGTCTGGGTGATTGTGCTGTGTAGGGGGATTGGACTAGATGATCTTTCAAAGTCCCTTCCAATTCCTAATGCTCTGTGATTCTACGATTTACTTTATTTGACTTCAGAATCTGGCTTTGCTCTGTGTGTCTGCACAGAATAAGTATTTTATATACACAAACTGGCATTTATTTCCCACTTCATAGTTCCAAATTAAATAACAAATCAAAAAATGTTAATAGAAACTGAAGCTTTTCACAGTATCACAGTATCACAGTATTATCAAGGTTGGAAGAGACCTCTTTTAATTTAACTTTCAACATTTATAGTGTGTTCATAATTCAGTTTCACTTTAAAGAGCTACTGCCCAGCCATATATGTACATTTTTACATATTTTGTCACTGTTTGTTATAATTTCATTTTCTGTCTTAGCAGATTGAAAGTGCAACCATGATTCTAAAAAAATCTTTAGGTTTCTGTTGTAGGGACCAGGCCTCTGTCAAATACTTTAGGATACAGAAACATAGTTGGTACAGTCAGCAAAGAAATTTCCAAGAACTTCACCTTCAGTTCAGTGTGATACAATTTTCCCAAAATAAGATAATTTTATGCTTCCAGTTTTGCATAAATATATAGATAAACTTGAAAGACAGCACAGATGTCTCAATATTGTCAGTTCCACTTGGATCACTGTGTGCTGTGAGTGTATCCTTATACAATGTAGCATCACTTGTGGCAGAGATTAGTAAACTTGAGTTTAGACTCTGTGGTCTCCTCCTTTCCTGTGAAAGGACTGAGAATAAAGGTCTCAGGAAAACAGGAGTAGGTGGTTTACAATTAAATGGTGATTTAATTGTTTATATTGACATAATGATTGGAAAATGAGAACAAATTACCAATGGCATCTCATCCAGTATCAGGAATAGTGTGGCCAGCAGGACTAGGCACATAATTCTTCCCCTGTACTGGATACAGGCGAGGCCTCCCCTCGAGTAGTGAGGGCAGTTCTGTGCCACTCACTTCAAGAAAGAGGTCGAGGGACTGGAGCGGGTGCAGAGGAGTAACAAGGCTGGGGAAGGGATTGGAGGGAAAGTCTAATGAGGAGAGGCTCAGGGAGCTAGGAGTGTTTAGCCCGAAGAGAAGGCTCATGGGGGGACCTTCTCTATCCCTACAGCTCCCTGAAGGGAGGTTGTAGTCAGGTAGGGATCAGGCTCTTCTCCCAGGCAACTAGTGCCAGGATGAGAGGACAGGGCCTGAAGCTGCCAGGTGAGGGTTAGGTTGGAAATTAGGAAGCCCTTCCTCACGGAAAGGGTGATCAGACCCTGGAATGGACTGCCCAGGGCAGTGGTGGAGTGATTCTGTGATTGATTTTTGTTTCCTACAGATGGATAAACCCTACATTTCACTGTGTCTTCATGTGCCCAAGTACTGCCAAAGCCAGAAAGTTCATTAGCTTTCCTTGTGAGATTAAAATATGTATCTTATGTCAGATACACTTTTCAAAGCCAAGTAATTTCATATGGGGTAGTAAATGTAAGTAGATTCCCCCACTCCCTGAAGTATAGTAGTTTGACTTCTTTCTGTCTCCAGATGATATGCAATACTACAGCTTGCTACTTAATGCTGGCTTGCTCATCTGCCCAAGGACTGTGCTTAGGTGCTCAGTCATTTCTGTCCCTACTGATGGACACAGATCTATAGAAATGACAGCACACAGTAAGGATCTTGCCTTAATTTTTATTGTTATTTAGACTGGTAGTAGCTGAAAACAAGCTTAATGGGTACAAGTCAGCAGCCTAAGACCCAGCGGTCTATCTATTCCTGTATTAGGTTTTCTAATAATTAAACAGCTTTGTTATTTTCTTCCTCACTCTGAAATATAATATTGTTCAGCTTCTGTTTTAAAAGAATTTCGTTTACTGGGTAATTTTTTTACAACCAGAGAAAATCCTTTGTGATACTTTTTAGGTAGAGCAATACTGACATCCATTGGTTTAATCTTATGTGACTATTTGCTAAATCTCTCTTGACTAGTGTACACATAACCTTCTGCATATCTCAGTGAAAGGATTGGACTTGATATGATCCAAAGATGATTGTGCTAAGTCAAATTTGCTGTATTAGAAATATGAAACCGACACAGATTAACTTGCTGCAAATCAACACATTGCAAAATGTGAAGTCCAAATACAGTGACTGAAGTTAAATAAAAGCAAGCATTATAAATACTAACAGGGGGAAATATTAAAGGAGGATTATTAGTGATGCTGTCTCTTTTTCTTTATAACCTTTACAAATGTAAAAATACCTAACAGTGTATGAACCTGTTTTGATTTATATTGATTGTAAAACTAGTGAAGCACAATGAAAAGCATTTCTAATCTAATAGCAGAAGTGTTCAGTGGAGAAAATACCCATGGAGAAGCCACAGAGAATGTGGCTTCATCTCAGCCTTCTCAGGTTATAATTTAGCTTGTCACAGTGTTTTTTGGTTTTTGTCTAAATCAAAACGTTGCTGTAAGATCCCTGGCACTACAGGAAAACCGTTATACTTCATCCAGAAAAATACATTCCTGTCCAGCGGTGATGCTTTCAGGATTTATCATCACGAGAAGCTAAGCAGCGACACTGATTACCTCCGAATCCCAAACCAGAGCTAGGTTGTGCCAGCGAAGGGAGGGCGACAGGCTGTAACAAAAAAGCTCTGGGTTTGCTGAACCCTCCCACCGCATTCACTTGCAAATCAGTGCGAGCCGGCAGCAGCCTGCGCACCCCTTCCCGAGCCCGTGCGGCGAGTGCTGTGGGCAGCCGGCGGTGGTGCCGCTGCCTGCTGCGCGGGTGCGTTGGCGATGCTGATGGTGATGCTGTGGCTTTTTTGTCCTTTTATTTTTTCCTTCATTTGTTTTTCTTCTCCTTATCAAGATCTCTGAATGAAAGCCAGCCAGAAGGAGAGATCTCCCTCAGCTTTGGTTCCCGGCTACCCAGAGTTAAATGATGCTGGGAGAAAAAAGCCTGAGTTAGGTCCAAGTAGGATCACTCTTGGAAATTCTAACAGGAAAGAACAAACCAAAAAGGACTGTAACAGCTGATTTTCCAGTTCAGTTGGGATGGACGCTACTTCAGTTTCTCAGCAGCAGAATTAAAGGTAGGAGCCTTGCTTGTATTTTTATTCCCTTAAGCTCTTTGTAGCTGTTATTGTTATTCTAACAGCAAGAACAGAGTGGTGTTTAATGCACAGAATTGTTCTCCTATGGACAACTTTTTCCATTTCACAGATATTCTTCAGGACTAATAAGACAAGGGATAGGAAATAATTGCTGTGTATTGTCTCCTTAAAGTGAACAGGTATCATATTGATTCAAGACTGAAACATTAAACATTTTATTTAATTTTATTTTTTCTCCTATTAAGCAGACAGTTTTCTTCCATGTTCAGTTCATGCAGGTGCAGTGGGGTGAGGGGGAACAATACTACTTGAGAAAAGCAAGAGGTTGTGGGGGGTAACTGTGAAGAAGAGAGTATGGAATATACATGTATGTGCACTCACTTTCTGTACAGCAGGGCAAGGCAGCTTTCAGCACTGTTTGCTCTGCCTGGAATTAAAGCTCTTCATAATTACACTCTCAGAGCAAAGGTTTCTTATGAAGGAAATCCCTGTGGAGAGGAATATCAGGGAGAACAGAGGCAGTACTCCCAATATCTNCAGGGACAGAAAGGAAGAGGTGAGGAGAGGAAAAATGTAGTCTGCACCTGTGAAAGCATTTATTATCATTACTGCAATAAAATCCATATTTGATGTGGTGTTAAATTAATGCAGCACAATGCCAGTCTAAATTCCTGTTCCCATCTACTAACTATGGATGGCATTGCCAGCATTAGAAATTTGCAATAGGTTAATGCTGTGCATGATACTAGCTGCAGCAGTAAAATTCTAGCAGTCCTTCAGCTCAGAAGAAGGCATCTGCACATGCTATCAGTGACAAACAGCAACCAGCATTTTAAAACTGATCTATCTTCTCCTTTGCTTCCACACAAATGGAGCTATTGCCTGTAATCTTCATCTTTCATTCCAGTAAAAGCCTCTGTATTACCCCAAACTGCAACCCGTTGCTTTTAAGGCATTTTTTGAATTATGCAACTTGTTGTGTATGCATGTGCGTGCGTGGTGTGAGGATGGAGGTTTGTAAAAATATGTGTTCTTTTTTGAGCTAGTAGGCTATGAATTTACTTGCTGATATTACTGGGGAGAGAAAGAAGGGAGCGGGAGACTGCTATGTAGTTTTGAATCTCTCAATCTTCTTTAAACATGCCATGTACTGGGAATATTATGAGTTGGGTGCAAGCATTTGTTGAGATTTTGCAGTTACTCAAATTTTATATTAATTGGTTACTTTTAGAATGCTGTTATAGAAGAGGAGATGAAAGAATGAACTTAGGGAACTGGGAAAGGCAAGCAAGAAAGACCAGCTATCTCGCAAGAGTTTACAACCAGCTTTATAGAGTCAATATGAGTTTACCTCAGAAGAGGAATATTTTGTAGTTTATAAACTGGTTTGTGCCTTAGGGAGTCTTTCTGTGGGTTTATATAATTGGTAAAAAATGAAGAGGTAACTTCTGTAGCAAATTCTGTTAATTTTAGTTTAGCTCTCTGTCCGTGTTCTCATTATTTGGTGCCAAGATATTTTATGTACATTTAAACAGTAAATTTGTCATGTCTGATGAGTGTCAATTATAGTACAAATATTCACAAACTGATTATGATATTCTGATTTTTTTCCCCCTTTAGTTAGCATTGGAAAAATATCTGTTGGTTGCTTGCTTTGCAAGCAGCTTTTAGTGCTTTGCAACATTAATGGAAAAAGAAAAAACAAAATAGATGTTAAAAGAACAGTATGTACAATGTTAGATGCTTATTCTTAAATGGACTGTGTGGCATTTGAGTAAATCAGAGTAGATATAATAACACTTTGTACTTGCCTTTTCTCAATAGACAAGGGATCTGTGAAGGAACAGATGAAACGCTGCAATGTACTCACACTGTGATTGCTGGTCTGCGCAGAGGTGTAGTTGAAAAATACATTAAAATAATGTCATATATTGAAGCAAGAGATCTTGTATGTTAAATGTACAGATATGGTAATGGTACATATCCCTACATGCACACCAGTATATAAATTTTCCAGTAGATACATATTTTTCCTTATTAAATTATTACACGTAAAAGAAAATGTTATTTTGAAAATAATGTTTATCTTTGATTTTGAGAAAGTAGTTCCTATTCACATTATGATTTCCCATGGAAGCAAGTGAACAAAACAGAATTCTGAGTAGGTGACTTCATTTCTGCATCTGTTACCCATATTCACAGCCAGTTTTCGGAATGAAGTAGTACGGTATTATGCCTTATAGAACCACTAGGTTGCAGCAAGAGTGCAAGGGGTCAAATTAAGATTGAAGTGGTAGCAGTAGGGTGAAGTTTCTGACTTCTTTTAATTCGTTCATTATTACCAAGTCAAACCAAGTTTGTAAACACCAGAACATCTTAATTGGACTTCACACTATGTCCTTGTCTGTAGATTTGAAAAAAGTCTGCCCTACAGCTAATTCTTTCATAGTACAGGATAGACAGGAATTGAAAGACAAAGTGGATTGTTTGGCCGAATATAAGGGTTTAAGAACCTTAAATCTTATCAGTGCCTGAGGTGAACCACATAAATGTGTGTCCTGTGTTACCACAGTATTTTAAATGGGCTTTTAATAACATATTACTTGATGTGTTATTTGTTATAAAGGAGGAAAACCAAAATTCAGCAGTAAAACTGCTTTGCATATGAGCAGTTTTAGTATGCCAAACTAAAACATTATGAGGGGTGACTTCACTGCACATAAGGATGCCATGCCGTAGCAGATTTTCAATTACTCTTAGTAGAGTACAACCATCAATGAAAGCTACAGCTCACTGCAAATTAAAGCTACAGTTCCCTGAAACCTTGGTTGACTCCATGACACAGACTCTGCACATCCTGCATCCTCATATCTACTAATATTGACACTCGCCTTTTGAAAAAAGACAACCCTTCTCAACTATTCAACTTATGAAAAAACTTGAAAGCAAAAAAAACAAGAGAAATTGCTGTTCTGAACTCTGTCTTAAATGAAATGTTACCTGAAATTCTCTTCAGGCCAAGAGGGGCTTCTGTGCTTCATGTTGCTTAATTTCCCGTCTTTGGATTTATAGCTCTTTGGTTTTGAGCTCTCAGCTTGGTGTGTTTCCTAACTTGTCTGCTTCTGTGAGTTAGTAGCTCTATGATAGAGAAAACAATCCTCCCCTCTGGAGAGCTGTGTGCTGCAGTCATCAAGGTGTACAACTGCACACAACAAAAATCAGCTAGAACTGAGCAATGTTTTATTTTATGTTTATATCTGACGGGATGCCAGAACACCATCCAACCTAACAGCTATCGAGCTTATACGTAATAACCAGTCTAATTTTCAGTACATGGAGGATGTACCAAAGATTTGTCAGTTGAAGCTTTATGCACATTTCCTTGTACATGCAGTTGTCTTGATTATAAACATCAGAGACAGGTCAATGTGTGTGTGTGTGCGTGCGTGCGCGTGTTTATGTCTGCAGTAAAGGCAAAACAGAAAACCTTTGTGTTGTCCAGAGATGGTCTTCTAGCAGGCAGAATGCTGTGCAATTTCTCTCCTAAATGATATCAGATTGTTGTTACTTCACTTTATGTAAGTGATTATTACTCTTTCTTGCCTCCACTGGCATAAGTGAAATTAATTATATTTATAATTTCTTTTGATAAAGAAGCATGAGGACTAAAGCCCCAGCAGTACCTCAGAGGTACTCCCCAGCTTGTACTGTCACAGGAGTTCTGCTCTGGGGTTAACACTTAGACTGCTCCTTGGAAGTGGGTAGTACTGTATCTGTACCAACAGGCTGCTCCAGGGGAATACAAGGACTTAGGAAGTTAACTGGCTATAGTGCAGAACAACATGGCAGGTGTCCTATTAAGAGTGCTCCAAATGCCTGTCATTCTTTACAGTATGGGGTTTTTATTTGTAACTTTATTATGACATCTCTTAATGGTAAATGAAAGCGAGCTTTCAATTATATTTCAAATAGTAAGAAATCGTATAAAGGAGAGAGCACATGTGTGTGTTCATGTAAGGGTAATGAATAAAAAAAATTAATAAAATACAGATGTTTCCATTAATGTCTATAAATATTTGAAGAGTGGGGGTCAGGAGGATGGAGGCAGGCACTTCTCACTGTCATCTGGTGATAGGACAAGGGGCAATGGGAGCAAGCTGGAACATAAGAGGTTCCATATGAATATCAGAAGGAACTTCTTCACAGTGAATGTGACAGAGCATTGGAACAGGCTGCCCAGGGGGGTTGTGGAGTCTCCTTCTCCGGAGATATTTAAGACCTGCCTGGATATATTCCTGTACAACATGGTCTAGGTTATCCTGTTGTTGCAGTGGGATTGGACTAGACAATCTTTTGAGGTCCCTTCCAATCCCTAATGCTCTATGATTCTGTGATTCCAGAATTCTGCTGCTCTAAAGCTAGAATTGTGCTATTCTGTGTTTTTTTAAAAAAAAAACTCCCAAAAAAAGGATGAAGACGCAAGTATCTCCCAAATATTTTCTTGTTAAGAGCTGTTTATTGTGTGATCTACATGTACAATTTATGATTTCACTGTTAGAATCCCATCACCTGCCACATAATAATTTTTATTTATTGTATTACCCTATATCAGAGCTTTCCACTACAGCAGAACGAACACAACACACTGTCACGATCCTTAATATGAAAGTAATTCTCGTGAGCCCTGCAGTGGTGTGGTATCCAGATACTGAAGACATAAGGAGAAGATTTCAATGTAATTTGCAGCATGGTGAGCAAGGCTCAAAATGCAGTGTCCAAGAGGACGTTTTCTTTTTTCCATCAAATTAACTTAAAATACATATGAGTATAACCATGTGTTTGTGTTTGCCGCAGTTCAGTAGCTCACAGGATACTAATAAAACAGATATATGCCTCTGTGTGTCCAGGAAACTTGAATCTTGTGCGTTAGACCATTGGTTCCTTGAAGTATCATAAGTGTACAGCTGAGTTTTGTCTTCCACTAGAATCAAGAGTTTTGTTTGCAGATTTTCTTGAACCGGTTTCATATCGAATACATGGATAAAGCCTTGAGTTTTTAAATAAGAGTCAGAAAAGAGACAGGAATCCAAAGTATTTTTAATTATTTAGTGGTAATACTCAAGGGAAAGGGAAGAGAGTTAAGTGTCATAGTATCACAGTACCACAGTAACGATAAGGTTGGAAAAGACCTTAAAGTTCATCCAGTCCAACCTAAATCCAAATAAACCCAGTAATCCTAACATGTAACATCTAGATCATGCCACTCACCACCTCATCCAGCCTAACTTTGAATACTTCCAGGGATGGTGACTCAACCACCTCCGTAGGCAGCCCATTCCAAGACCAGATCACTCTTTCAGTGAAAAATCTTTTCCTAATGTCAAGTCCAAACCTCCCCTGATGGAGCTTAAGACTATGAGCCCTTGTCTTGTCTCCAGTGACAGGGAGAAAAGACCAAGTTTATCTCACTTTTGAGATCTCTAAGAAAAAATACCCTTTAAATGTGTAAGGCACCTTCTACACTTAGTAAAACAGATGATGAAATTGGGGAAAAAAATAAGACCACTTCATGTCTTACGATACTGAGATTTTCTTGACTGTACAAAAGGTTTAATAGAGATGATGTAATGTGTTTTCATTATATGATTGTCATTGTCATAATGTTCTTTTAACAGTACTATATCGTAAAAACCCACTAGACCTTAAAGTGCTGTCAGATATGGCTCTGATGGCCACATCTACTTTAGTCGTGATTGGGGCTGTGCTGTGTTTTATGTACAAATTAGCAAGTTTTGAGAAAAGGACGATTGTCTTTTCTCCATATATCTTCCTTCACTTTTGGCAGAGAGTAGAAGTGGACAAACACGTACCAAACCTTCTTGTAGTCTGTACTGAAAAGTGTAGATAGCATTACTACATTTAATTTGAAACAAAAAAGTTTCTGCTTGCTGTCTGGGTTATAGTACATAAGATGCTTTGAAGAACTATAAATCCATTTTATCTGTGTCTCACCAACAAGTTAGTCAAAAGTAGACCTTAATGGCATTGATTTCTCTACATTAAGAGAGGATAAGTAGTACATTCACAGGTAGTGTGCATGCACTAATTAGATGGACAAGATTTGATTCTTAGTGTGTTGTGTTTGTTTGCATTTTTTTTAATGTTGGGACTTGGATTTTTGTAGCAGTGTGTAGGTTGGTAGGAATAATGACACAACTAAAATGCAAGAGAGACAGAAAACAAGAGTAAAAAAAAAAGAGGAATAGAATGCGTTAAAACAAAAAAAAAATAATCACAGAATCACAGAACATAAGGGACTGGAAGATCAAAAGATCATCCAGTCCAATCCCAATGTAACAGCAGGATCACCTAAACCAAGTCACACAGGAATACATCCAGGCAGGTTTTAAACATCTCCAGAAGAGGAAACTCTACAACCCTCCTGGGCAGCCTTTTCCAGTGCTGTCACCCCCACTGGGAAGAAGTTCCTTCTCATATTGATGTGGAACCTCCTATGTTCCAGTTTGCACCCATTGCCTCTTGTCCTATGATTGGAGGCCACTGAGCAAATGATTAATTGAAGCCTAAGGATGTCAATATTTCAGCACTTATTTTGTTTCCACCTGTAAGAATATGCAAATTATGCAAATATCCTTTCACAAACATTTTACATTGTGCTGTAGTTCGTGTTTTTATTGTCAGTGTAAATATCTTGACATTTTTAAAATTTCATTTTGTAGAGAGGTTTTTAGATATTGATCCTCCATTTACGAAGGTGTGACTGCAGTATACCCAATAGTTTTGCAGACACATGAACAGACTCTGCTTATTTGAAAGATGAAGGAAGAAAGGCATTTCTTTATTACATGAAAGATAGTGTCAGATCTGCTTAAGCACACTAGACCCAAGCTCGCTAAATGTACTACTGTCTCCTCATGTAACAGGCCAAGTTTTTAAGAGTACTTTTGTCTCCTGTTTGTGCTTCCTTTGATGATAGTTTCCACAGGCTGTTGGCAGAAATCTGTAGTGTCCATGAGGGAGTAGGATGTAGAACACTACTGTGAGCACCATTTTAGGGAAGTGTGATTGATTTATTTATTTATTTTCCCACTCTATGGGACTAAGTCTTTTTCTGTAATTTATGTGTTGAGATGTACTGTTTCTGTTGAAATGTTCGGTGAACTGAGTCCCAGACACAGCTGCTATGTGTGACTCTCTTAGTCACTTAATAATTGGGGGCATTTTGATGTTAATTTCTTATTAGGAACTTAAAATTGTATGTGTTATGTCTAGCAGATCAACTTTCTTTTCCGGTAGTTACATTCAAATGGCAGATGTGCAGATACAGGTGGATGGATTTTTCCCTCCAACTGTTTTCCTTTATAAAATATAGAATTTGTTCCTGCTTATGCCATTTCTTTGCATTTCTCTTATGTCGTTTCAAATGAAGGACCACTCTGGACTAATGAATTTGAGAAAATCTTAAGGTGGAAATGTATTACATATTTATGTGTCTTACTTAGATAGTCTTAAGCTTCGTCTTATCATCAGAATGATTAATCTCTTCTCTAAAGTTGAAGTACATGTGTGGAATATATGTATAGAACAGAAGATCAAGACATACATACATTTTCTTCTCTTTTTATGACTAGATATTTCTAGATGACTATCAAGATGTCAAGATGTCTGAAATCACTATGAAACATGTTTTTTGCAAATATATGGTAATTGTGGCTTGTTTTACTCTAGCTTACAGTAATAATCCAAATTGAATTTCATTGAGCATAAATCTTCAGGAGATTTTTGTAATATATTATGTGAATAAGGAAAGTCACTGGGATTGGTCTGTTCTAAATTGAATTGCTAAAAGTTTGTGATAAAGAGGGAGAAATCAATTATTTAAGGTCTGAAATGCAAAGTTTTAAACAAGTAACAGTGTAATTACAATTCATGATATTCAGGTGGTTCAGTTTTACTGGTCATGCTAGTGTTTCAGAACAGAACTTAAAGGTTTCATTTATAACAGGTTTCCATTACTAAGAGCATTTAGCTAGAGTTAAATACAGGGGGTTTTTTTGGGGGGGGTGTCAAAAAAATTATTTCTTGCTTAATTTTGGGTTATTTACTTTTAGGAAATGCTCACCTTTTTCCTTTCTCCACAGCTGAAGCCATCAAGATCCAACCAGTTAAATTCTTATGTATGTAGGGCTGGAGGTGTTTTTTTACTTGGACAGTCTGTGAAAGTGATGTCTGATGGGATAAGAGCAATCTGGGTGTATCAGTCCTACAGTTCCCACTTAAATGGTCCAGCTCAGTCTCTACAAAAGCATCGAACAGTGATGCTCTACAACAGCTCAGTCTCTACAAAAGCATCGATCATAGAATCATTAGGGTTTGGAAGGGACCTTGAAAGATCATCTAGTCCAATCCCCCTGACACAGCAGGATCACCTAGACCAAGTCACACAGGAACATATCCAGGCGGGTCTTGAACATCTCCAGTGAAGGAGACTCCACAACCCCCCTGGGCAGCCTGTTCCAGTGTTCTGTCACCCTCACTGGGAAGAAGTTCCTTCTCATATCTATGTGGAACCTTTTATGTTCCAGCTTACAAGCATTGCCCCTCATCCTATCACTACATGATACTGAAAATAGCCCAGCTCCATCCTCCTGGCACCCACCTGTCAAATATTTGTAGACATTAATAAGGTCACCCCTCAGTCTTCTCTTCTCCAAGCTAAAGAGACCCAGCTCCCTCAGCCTCTCCTCATACAGGTGTGCATGACTCTAGTGTCATTTTAGTATGTGACTGGTTTCTCATTACTCTGGACATCCATGTTTAGCTCCAGCATATTAAAATCTTCCTCTTCATTAAAAAAGAGCACAGAAATAAAAACATGGTGCTTCACCATCAGAAAAATGGATTTCTGAGCTGGTTTGGAAAACTATTTTTGTTATCATTATAGTGCATTAAAACTGAACTACTGGCTATTGGGACAACAGACTAAATCATGGTGTCACAGTGGGAAGACTCAAACAGAAGAATATATCACTTTCTGTTTAAGTAAATGGAGTTTATCTCAATGAGTGTCACGTGTTATCAAGCATTGGCTTCTCAAGAGTGATCCATTAGTGCTTTAAAATATTTGAGCTGAAGTCAAGTGATGTACAGGAAGAAGTGTTTGAAGGTAGTTCAATATGTTTCTGTGCAATTAGATATGTTAGCAATGAAGATCAGGGTAACACTGACACAAACATAATTATTTTACAGTGGTTCAGGGTCTTTCTTTTTTGAATGATACAATTATAGTGACTCAAAGAAAATTACTGATGAATTCATAATTTTGTCTCTCAAGGTGCTTTGTTTCTTTATGGCTGAAGGTTGTGAACACTTGAAATAATTGTTTTGTGTGAGGTTTGGGTTTTTTTTTTTTAATAGCTAAATGAAAAAAATTACATTACCTTATTGTCAGTGAAGTAATTAAGATTTAAAGTTTTTCATCCTACACAAGGCTTTAGTGTTTTGTTTTGGTTGGCTTGCATGCAGGTAGTTCACTGTGGCCTGTTCTTGTCATACAGCGCTATTCATTGTGAAGAATGAGGTTTTACTGTGGAACAAAAACCAATCGATCTGACAAGATAATCCAGAGGTTAAAAATATAATTTCCTCAGTATTTCTCACATCATATACACACACCTTCTTAAAGTGTCCACGACATTTGAGATGAACTTTTAATTGCAATTGAGAGAGAAAATTGAATGGAGCAAAAGATTTGTTCTTACTAGATAAGGTGTTGAAATGTGGAAAGTTTTCTTGTAGGTGAGACTATAACTTGTTGATGGGTTTGGGTTTATTTTGTCTTGTACCTGTTTAGTTGTTACTGAAACACTTGTATATTTTCTTACTTCCCTGCCCTAAACAGGAAATAATTTCAAATGTTCGCTGCTTGTCTTTTGCAATTGTAGGAGACAAAAGTCGAGCTTTAATAAAACATCTTTATTTCCGTATTCATTAGCTCTGTTGTAAGGCTCTGCATCTCAGCAGTTTGTCAAAGAAAGTAGAATAATGTTTATAAGTTGCTTACACAATCAAAAGTCAAATTGTTGATGACATTTCTTGTGCAATCTCAGGAAAACGTGTTTCTGTGTTCAGATGGGACCTCAGGAATGCAAACCATGTTTAATCTTTTGCTGCCATCTCGTGGTAAGTGGACAAGGACGTGACGCCAGAAAGCCCTCTTTCGGCACACGGTTTCTATGCCTACCGGCAACAGATCTTGCTTTCGTGATGGATAGGAACGTATGAATTTTTACAGTGACTTTAAAATAGGAGAGGAGTCAGGGAGAGGACAAAGTCCTCTTCATTTGTTTTTTATTTTTAAAGGCCATTAGTATAAATATTAATTTGAGAAATCTCAACAATTGACTACAAGTACTATTCCATTTTCAGTCTGTAACGCATTAGATCTCTGTGGAATACTAAACTACCTAACTGATCCAAAGCAACTGTCAATACTGGTTTTTTTAATTCTTTTCTGTGGTAGAGCCCTGTAAAATTCATTAATGTTAGCAGTCTAATAGCAGAAAAGACATCATTCAGCTCAGCATCCTCTAATTTTTAACTGAAAGCTACAGTCTGTGCTCATTTTTGGTTTTTTTCATTTTATGTTCTGGTTGCAGTTTGGGACAATTCTTAGACACTTCATCCCAAAAACTTTAACAACACAGGAGTGCTGTTTGTTTTACTGCCATTTCCATTGGGATTCAGCAAGACGGATGAGTGGGTTTTATTCTGTGCTGAGCGAATGAAAGCTCAATATTTGTGGTTTTTAAAATAGTGCTGGTAGATATCTGTGATCAGTGCATTTCATACTCTTGTTCGGTTTCCTAAGGAGTTCTTTATGTGATATTTTGTATTTGCTTACTTATTTATCTCTGACTTGTAGACAAGCTGAAAGTTTCTGGACAAAAAAAATGTTACTAATGTGTACTAAGGAAGATGGTAGAAGTCATTGCTAAGCCACTCTCCATCATCTTTTCTAAGTTATGGGGATCAGGAGAGGTGCCTAGAGACTGGAGGATAGCAAATGTCACTCCAGTCTTCAAAAGGGGAAATAAGGAGGACCCAGGTAACTACAGACCGGTCATCCTCACCTCCGTTCCAGGAAAGATGATGGAACAATTTGTTCTAGAGGCTGTCTGTAGGCACATCAAGGACAGAAGAGTCATTATAGACAGACAGCATAGAGGCAGATAGCCTTTTATGAGGGCATAACCAGATGGAACAGATGATGGTAGAGTCTTGTATCTGGGCAAGAACAACCCCAGCTATCAGTATAGTCTGGGGACTGAGTTTGGGAGAAAGGGACTTGGGGGTCCTGGTGGACAACAGGATGACCATGAACCAAAAGTGTGCTCTTGTGGCCAAGAGGGCCAACAGCATCCTGGGGTGGATGAGAATGGGAGATGTGGAGCTGCTGGAGAGAGTCCAGCATAGAGCAACGAGGATGATGAAGGAGGTGGCGCACCTCTGTTATGAAAAGAGGCTGAGGGAGCTGGGTCTCTTTAGCCTGGAGAAGAGGAGACTAAGGGGTAACCTTATTAATGTCTACAAATACTTGAAGGGTGGGTGTCAGGAGGATGGAGCCAGGCTCTTCTCAATGTCATCTAGTGATAGGACGAAGGACTATTATTTTAAGGTGGGATATAGGAGGTTCCACATCAATATCAGAAGGAACTTCTTCCCAGTGAGGGTGACAGAGCACTGAAACAGGCTGCCCAGGGGATTTGTGGAGTCTCCTTCACTAGAGACGTTTAATACCCGCCTGGATATGTTCCTGTGTGACTTGGTCTAGGTGATCCTGCTGTGTTGGGACACTGGACTAGATGGTCTTCTGAGGTTCCTTATAATCCCTTATGATTCACCTGGCTGGCTCAGTTGGTAGAGCATGGACTCTGGATTCCTGGGGTCATGGGTTTGAGCTCCATGTAGAACATCTTGAGACTGTAGCGTAGGTCTACCCTGCTCCAGCAGTGGGGCTTGGACTTAGATGATCTTTTGAGGTCTCTTCCAACCTCTAACATTCTGTGATTCTGTGATTCAATGATTCTCTCATAATCCAGGAGTCATACTTTTAATGAAATAGAGAGGCAACTTAATAAGTGGCCTACTTCAAGTAGGAAATGTAAAATGGTAGAAATTGTGTCTCCTGACTGAAGGCTGTAACCACTTTTGAAGAGGGTCTGCAACCTGTGGCTGTAGCTCTGTACAGGTGACTGGAGGGAGACCAAAGTTTTGGAGAAACGGGTAGAAAATAATAGAAGTTTCTTACCATGGTATATAAGAATAATTCTGTTGGTGTCATTCCTGCAAGGCAAGAGCATAACTAGAACAATGCAATGTCCAGTGTCTTTTATTTTCTTATCAACAATATCTCCTGTTAAACTTCCAATGCAGTTTAATCTAATTTGTCATTAAACATCTTCAGTTCCACAAATATCATTCTTTTGTACAAACATAGCAAAGCATAGCTAGGCATGGATGATTCCCAACTAGAGCAGAAATGGTAAAAACAGAAATGGCATTGCATAAATAACTTTATAAAAACTTTCTAAGATGTTACATGGTTAATTGAAAAAAAAAGAAAAAAAAGAAAAAAAGAAAAAAGAAAAAAAAAAGCTACTAGAAAATTATTTGCTTTTCAAATCTGTCCCTCACAGGAAATATATGTTTAATAACTTCTCTTCATTAAAATAAATAAAGTAAACAATTTTAATACATAATAAAGTTTTTACTTTTAATCATGCTTAATTTCAAAAAAACCACCATACTTTTACACGTAAAGACAGATGAAAAAGAAAAAATAATTTACTACAAAAAAAAATAACATTCTCAAATAACTGCTGTAGAAAAATCAACCTCCTGGAGCAACTACTAAGTACAAGTCTGAATAATGCATCAGTAAAAGGTATTCATGACCCATCTTATGAGTCCATTGCATCACATGAGTTTCAAGTAGTATGAAGTATGTTTTAATATTTATAAGGGTCTTGCAAGACTGAGCAAGCAAAATATATTATTTTCAAAAAAATTGCTGACATTACATTTGAAACAATACAATTGGAATTGCAAGAAATAATTTTGTTCTAAGTTCTTAGAGATATAGAAGTGGTTAATCTGTGGAATATTAGAACTCCCTAGTTGTTTTTAATTGTTTAAACATAATGATGATGCAGGATTAATACACTGCAGGGATGATTGACTCATCTCCAAGACATTGTTCCACAAAAACTTGGAAAAAATAATTTCAGAACAAACCTCTGTAAAAACAGGAGCAGAGCTGTACACAGTGTTCTTCTGAGTGAGTTTAATGTAGTGTAGAAGGACATTACACAGAAGTGTGGAACCTTGCCCATATATGACAGATTTTAGAAAGGTTGTTTGTTTTTGTTAATTTTTGTTGTACATCTTCTATTATGGGTGAATCCTGAAAAGTGATCTTCTGCAAGAAAAAGTAGAGTGTGATTTGAGTGTAAGATTGTTGAAATAATTTCATTCAAAACTACTTAAAGCTCTTTAAAACTATTTCAGTTCTTTAAAAGAAATTCTTTACACCAGAAAAACTGATTCTGCTGATTTCTCAGACTCTCTTCTAAGATAAGATTTCTACCAAAATTGAGACATTATCTTGATTAGCTTTGCAGGGAATTAAACCTGATGATAAATTTGTCTTCCTCTATTAATTGCTCCAAATATGCAATTACTGCAGAGGTGGTTCTTCTATCTTTTTTCTCTAAATACATATTATTACCTGTTTCCTTTATCGAATTTAATTCAAGTATTTCCTTTATTACAGTACTTTTTGAAAGTTTTTTGTAGTTGTTATTAGTTCAGTCTGCTTTTCTTGTTTGCTAGCTTATTTTGAAAGGTAAAGGCTATTACTTTAGTTTGGATTACCATTACATTCATTGTTTTTAGAGAAGGAAGCTGAATTCCCAACAGGAGTCTCACACGAGAGCAAAGACCTTTCTGGTACATCCATCCGTTAAGCAGCCATGCTTGCCAAATTCATGTGCATTAGCTACTTTTGTAACTTCAACAAATTTCATCTGAGCTTTTATTCTGCTGACCTAATTTAACAAGAAGGAAATTCAATAACAGCTCCTAATATTGAAGCATTATTTCCCAAGAGGAATTTAACAACATTTCTACATCAAATAATAATGTGTGAATAACGGAATAGTTATACACTTGTGGCAAAAAGAAAGCAAAATGAAAGAGAAAAAAAGATAATATTGTGTCTCCTTTTATAAAAAAAAAAAGCCAACAGCTTTCCAATTTCTAGTGAAATTCCTATGGTCTTTGAGAAGGGATATTTTTAAGTATTTTGAAATACATTACAGTTCTCCTCTCTCACCCATTATAACTTTGTTTCAAAAGAGCATAAATATGGGTTGTGAGTAATAATTTTCCACATGGAGAACCACACCTACTCTTCGTACATGCTGGTATAATTCATCATATGCCGTTAGTGGTTTTTATCAGAACAGATTTTTCTAGAAAAGACTAAAAGTTCACAAATCGAGCAAATGTCAGAGTTTTAGAGGAAAGTAAGTGGATGTAAGATAAATGATACTTAACCTGGTATTCATTAGGATAAATGGAAATTAATGTCTGATTTGCCATGAACAGTTTTGCAACTTGATCTACATGATCCTGCTTGGGTCGGGAGATAAGACCAGATGATCTTTTGAGATCCCTTCCAATCGCTAATGTTTCTGTGATTCTGTAAAAAACTTGAAGTAGTGGCTTTGAGAAGTAGTTTAGCCTTCTGAATGTTGATAGAGAGGGGAAAATATTATCCTGCAAAAATGGAAGACAAAAGCTGGTTACTGACCTGATTGTGTTACTCACACACACACACAAACACACACACACACACACTCATACACAGAGTCTTTTAACTTAAAGAAATCATTACATTTCCAAGGCTTTCCACTCTAACTCCCTGACATGTTGCCGCAAACTCTTCTAATCATCACAGGCTTTCCTGGCTTTCGTTACTGGAAATATCATAAGCAGAACATCAGTATCAAACTGAAATACAGATGGATTTTCTGAAAAGTTTACATAGTCCCACTCTGAAAGCTAAATATCTTTAAGACGCTACTGATTTATAGCATAATGTCGTTCAAACTAGAGGACACATGGCATTGCTGTGAGCAGTGTTACTTATCTATCAAAAGCAGAAAGGAGGAGAAAAAGCAACCCAAGCTTCTTATTGCCTGAGTTTTCTGCCACATGTGGAAGACTGTTCAAGGAATGGCAAACAACCTCCGCATATTTTGCTTTCTGCAGACATGTCAAAAACAAAAAGCAAACTACCATGACTAAAACTTTATTATTTTCATTATTTACTATAATAAAACATTATGAAATGATCTTACTAACAAAAGGTTAATCACTCTTTAAATGGTGGGATGGAATTAATGTGAGGAGAACCTGAGTAAATTTATCTTGCTGAAACAAGTATCTCATGGTTTGGTCAGAAGAAGACAAAAAGAAAACCAGGTAAAACTAAGGGAGTGGAGAGAAAATGAAGAGAGGTTAGAAGAGTCTTGCCTGGTCTTTGCAGTATCTCTTTACGCAAGGAGATTAATTTCAGTTCTTTCCAAATTGAGTTGTTCAGAATACAAAACAGGGCCTTATTTTTTAAATACTTCCCACACATTAAGGAAAAGTTTGCAGTGTTCTATATTGCCAGATCATCTCAAAAACTGTAGATCTTTAAAAATGTGCTTTTTGTCATGTTGCATTCTTCTGATGCATAAGAATTTCGCTTTAACCACTTAAAACACCCTGGAGAACTGGTGTTTTACCATTTCTCTTTTTCTAAAACTACTTAATGTTGGCTTCTCATCTCTCTCGATAGTAAGATAAATAAAACACTGAAATACTTGTAAATCAAACTGTGTGGAAAATACTTGAAGCAAAGGCAAAAGTATTTATTGTGTAAGTGTCAGTAGTATTAATACCCCAGTCTATATAAAGAACACTCTTATAGGTTTCTAAATTGAAAGCTGTAAAGCAGAAACGGTCGATCATGTCAGGGCACTCTTGTTCTTCCTTAGGAATCTTTCTGACTGGAGTTATTAACGTATTCCCAGTGATCTTCCTCTCTGAATATCCTGTATTTTCCTAAACAGGGTGCTTTCTAAGTCATAATATTTTGTATCTGCAGGGTACAGGAGCAGGGATGTTAGATGTTGGGGAGTGAATGCATTTCAACTTACGTTGTCTCTGCTCTGTTTGATTCCAGGATTTAGTTACTATGAACAGTTCAGAGAGGAGTTGCTGGAAACTGCTCGGCTGAGTCCGCAAGTGGAAACGTAAGAAGGAATACAGGAAAAACAGAACGATAAACCCCATCACTGGCCTGCTTGAAGAGCATCAGCAGTAGAGAACTATGACAATACAGCAAGTCCTACTACTACTGCTGCTCTGGATGTGGCTGTTGCGTCGCTGCCATACAGAAATGCAGTTCAGAAGGACTCCTGACCTCAGACCCAAAAGATTTGGAGGACGTGTGTCAGCAAATGATGGAAAAACTTTTCACCGCCAGAAGCGAGGCTGGATGTGGAACCAATTTTTTCTTTTAGAGGAATATACAGGATCTGATTACCAATACGTAGGCAAGGTAGGTGTTTCATTAATATTTCTGTATAATTGTCAGATTTCTTTCTACAAAGCCCTAGTCTTCTGTTCTAACGTACAAGAAGTAAATTTCCAAGTTATACACATATTTTTGCAGGCTAGAACCACTAAACCTATTAAATATTAGTAATAATTAAATATTATTAAATACATTAAAAGTTACTCAGAAATATTTGAATGAAAAAACTGAAGTTGTATTTGAAAAATGTGTTGGCTTTAGTATATAATTTCTATTCTAGTTTATTGATACTCAGTACCTTTTCTGAATAAAAACATCCTTTATAATTCATTATACAGGATTTTTCAACATTCTGTCTTTGAATACTACTTGTTTAGTGTAAGATAATGCCTTTTTCTCTATACTGATGTTTGAAGAATTTAACTTATTTTTAACACAAACAATTCTTCCTCTCTAACTTCCCATGCATTTTCAATAAACTGCCCTGAGTAAAATTACTTAACATCCTTGGGATAGAAATGAGATGGATAGGGACAGAGTTGGAGTTAATAGAGCTACACATGTGACTGCATAGCATACTAAATGCATACATAAAGAACATTGAAAGTAACCTTCAACTTATTTTGAGTTGATGCCACAATTAAAACATATGTATTGTATAAAGCCACAATAGTAACGATGTACAGAGAACAGATTCAAATTGGTAATTTGCTTGAAAGTGAAGCTTAGTGTCAGCAGTAACAGGTACTAATTACCACCAATAACTGGTGATAAATAGAGAAATTTCAATTTGATTTTATACCATCCACATTTTCTTTTTACATGGTTTTAAACAAGTAAAATACTACAGATTAATAATGTCTTGTTGAAATTCTTAGAGGTTAGCTAGGTTTTGACACAAATAAATTGTACAGAACTGGAAGAAACATTAGGAGTAATTAAGACTCCACATTCACCTTTTTCACAAAAAACAAAAGGAAATTTAAAATTAACTTCACTCTATAACCCTCTAGTCATTTTCTGACAAGTTTTTAATGAAAACATATACAAAATTAAGTTTATCATAGCATTATATTAACATAGAAAGGCTGTTACACAGACAAAGAAGAAGGAAACATAATATATGAAGATAAATGTATAGCTTAATGGTTTTAACAGTCTAATAGTCCAAATTGCCACATTATTAAGGAAAAAATAATTATTTAGTAGAAGTATAGTTCATAAACTTTCTAATAACTATCTCTTTTATTTCATGTTGCATTTTCCAATAAACTTTCTAATAACTATCTCTTTTATTTCATGTTGCATTTTCCAAAATCCACCTGGAGTGTTGAATCAAAATGTTTCTGGATGTTTCCTTATATCTGATTTTATTCAAACCCAAAATTATTTGGATAGGTGGGTGATACAAAATGCTTTCATGCTAATTTCTCCACAACTCGTTTGGAGACTTTGTTTGGAAATTATGTCAGATAGTAAAAGAGGGAGGGAACTCAATGATTCATGGCCAAAGAGAAGGAGAGAATTATTGGTATGGAGAGGTGTCAGGCAAAAATAAGTATTAAGTATGATTTTTTGAATTGACAATAATAGTTAGATAACAAACATGGCAGTGAATACAGAAATTCAAAAACTAAGAGTACCAGATTCATCTGGATTTATGATTTACATTTGTTCGCTTTCTGAGCTCATAATTGACACCTTTTGTCTTGTTTCTTGCTTCGCACTTATGTATCTGTCAAGAAAGCTTGAAAACTCTTGAATACTATGTTTCTCTTACAACCAGTGTCTAAATTTTAAAACCTGCCTGGATATGTTCCTGTGGTCTAGATGGTCCAGCTCTGGCAGGGGGATTGGACTAGATGATCTTTTAAGGTCCCTTCTAATCCCTAATGTTCTGTGATTTTGTGATTCACTATGCAATTTATGTGTTCATTTATTCTCTCCTTAAGTGTGACCGAGAATGTTCTAGTAGAGCAATATGATAGAAATGAGATGCAGCAAGTGAATGGGATACATAACCCAGGAACAGATGAAGATCTCCTTTTTTAAGTCAACCATGCTTGTGCAATGGTGACAATGTACATTTTTTCTGATTATGCACATACACTAGTTGCTTCGGGTCAGTGTAATTAACACTGGTTATTATTATTTATTATAAGAAAGAAGAATGCCTTTAAGCTGTCTTTATAAAACATACTAGAAGCAGTAATGATGAGATAAAGTACCTATCCAATTTTTAAAATCAACCAAAATTGTGAATGTATTCCAGGAAAGCTGACTACTTGGACAAAAAGATGTAAAGTAAGGAAAGATGTAAAGGGAGGAAGNTTTGATTTCATCTGTAAATGTTATATTTGTGCAGCTTTCAAGGAAATACTAAACTTACAATCTGTTCTTACTTCTGTAGGACTATAAATACTATGTTTAATAAGTGTAATGCTACTAAACAGAAGTGTAACAATCTTACTGGTCTTTTATTGAAATTCAAAGCAGAGAAGCTGTAATAGATCCTGAAGAATATGCGGCAATTTTAGTCATTACTCTTTTTTTCCCCCTTAAGAATATGGCATGTAATTTCTTGCAAGTAGTGCCAAGTAGGGGAATTTGCTCATTGAAATAGGTCCTGAGACATTAAATTCTGCAGAGCAGCATTATTAATCAGCTGAACATTAAATGAACTTCATATTTCTTCCTGACCAAAATGACTCTTCACAGGAATTTGAACAGTATTGCCCGCACATAAGGGGATTAGTAACTGAGTATTGTTTCATCTTTTTCTGTCAAGTAACTTCAAGCTACATTTGATGTCTTCAGTTCTACATAGCAGTATGGTAAATGCAAACCGCTGGGAATGTATGAATGGTTTCATGAAAACTTACTAGTTTTTATACAAGAGTGAAGATTATTTGAATTCTCCATTATCCTTTTTTTTTCTTTCTACACATTTATACTTTGTTGCAAACCATTTATTGTTTTAATAAAAAGTTATCATGAGATTCAACAGTCAGTATGGACCTAAAATTTATTAGTGTGGGTTTCCTACCACTGCTTTTCTCAATCTCTGAGAAAACTTGTTTGAATTATCTTTTTCCCTGACTATCCCAATAGCAGTGATCTGCTGTTTTGAAACTAATCTCTAAAAGATACAGTTTTGCTCAGTGCAAGCACAAAGCATGACAGTGTCAATCAGTTGTTGAGAAGATTAGAGAGAAGGTAGTCTAATTTATGGGCATCCCTCCACAAGGTATAGAATCACCAGTCAGATGCCTTTTGCTGCCTGCATGGAGAATACTTACAGCGTTCTTGGAGAGTATCCAAAGTCAGAGTTTGTATTTGATTATGCATTGCTCTTCAAATGACATCGTGCTTAAAAATAGTGTAAGAAACACAAAAGTATTTTAGTCTGAATTCTCTAGAATTTTAAAATTCTACCTGCTTGTCACAGAAAGATATTACAAACAGGAAAGATATTACAAAACTGAAACAATTTATATTCAAAGACGTATCTCAGAAAAGTCGAGTCTATTTCATCACAGGATATTCATTCACTCAGAGACTGAAAAACATATTTGCAATGAGAGTTTAGAAATGTCTGACCTACACCTTCTTTGAAATGATAAATGTATTAGAAGCCAGTGGTTTCAACAGCAATTCAAATGCTGATGCTTTCTTTTTTTCCCTTTCTTGACTGTTTTTTTTTTTTCAATCAGATGCAGATGACCTTTTACATCTCCTGTGTACACAGATAGCAAGGAATAGCTGGGAGTAATACTGAGGGAAAATCAGTGACTTGCAATAAAATACTCATGAGAGAAAGTTCTAAGAAGTTAAAAATTGATGTTTACCCTTTTAAAATACCTTCCTACTGGAAGATTTTTCTTATATTTATGAGTGGTTGTGGTTTTAGTTTTGAAGACAGTTAAAAATAAGCTGAACTAGAAAAATGGCTGTAATAGCAAGTTCTTTCAAACCTCCAGTGCCTTCTGTTTTGAGGCAGGCAGTAGCTACACAGTCATTGAATTCCCTGGAAGACAGAGTAGGATTTATTTGCAGGATTAAACAAATTTCATTGTCCAACTCATCAGTGTTGCCTCTTCAAACTAAAATATTTCTGTTGTCTGAGCCCTTTAACGTCTCTTTACCTGAGAGTGTCAAAGAAGGACTGGTCCTAGTGAGGGAAGAAATTACTCTATTATTTGACAATATTCTACAGTAATTTAAAAAATACAATTATAGATTAGTTCCTACACCCTTCAAGTGTGAGAACAGAAGTTGTGTTGTTTTCATTACAAAGGTCCGATTCACAGACCACTCAATTTCCTGAAACGCCGATGCAGGGCAACTAAAAAAATTGGAAAGCCATTAGTGCTAAAAGATATGTCAAAACAGACTGTGTACCATCATCTAGACGGAAGATATGAGCTGAAAGAATTGCATATTATGATCTGGCATATTAATGATATTGTACTTCTGAAAAGTATGTAGCTATAAAAATGACTGCCTGCACTATAGGCGTTCAGTGGCTGGGCACACCAAATTTACATGGGAAAAGTGCCAGATCCTTCCAATATGTAAACCTAAACAAAACCTCAGTGCTCAAGTGAAATTCTGTTCACTTCTGGTGTTCCTTTTTCCCAAGTTGTAGACTTGCTTCTTCATATTGGTTTAAAAGGATACTCCGTGCAACTCTTCTATTTCATGTATCTATGGTCTTCAGTACAGTTATGACACCTTGATGCAGCATTACTGTTTTAAAGACAGTGGGGCACCTGGTTGGCTCAGTGGGTAGAGCATGGGACTCTGAATTCCTGGGGTCATTGGTTCAAGCCCCATGTAGGACATCTTGAGACAGTACCTTGCTCCAGCAGGGGGGTTGGACTTAGATGATCTTTCAAGGTCCCTTCCAACCTGTAACCTTCTGTGATTCTGTGATTCAACTTCCCTACACAAGTTTATCTCAAAGCAGTGGTGGGAAGACATAAGCATATTATGTTACCTCTTGGTGTAAAGTTCAGAATAATCATACTGTCCTTCATTGCTGATATTTTAGTGATTTCTGGTTTAGTTTTATTACCCAGAGAATGTTTGTAATTTCTTAATCATTTTCAATTGAATGACATATTAAGACAACAATATAGGAAATAGAAGTTGGACTTGATTATTTGAAATATCTTAGGGTGAAACTATGGTGACAATAAAAATCCCAACCAAAACCAACAATGTAGAAGACTGTAGAAAATTGCTGTTCTGAGTATTTTGTAATTTTGCTGCTTATGGTAGACATGATAGTGCAGAATATTTTTTCTCTTCCTCACCTAAATCCAACTGAGTAAATCAACTCTCTTTCCTCCTTTTTCTATTTCATTTAGAAAGAGTATTATTTCATTAAAATCTTTTCCTAGACTTCAAAAGTTTTCTAATAGTTTTTTTATTTCTATAAAATGTTAAAGTGCATATGCTACAATATAGTGATTAGTGAAATAACTACATTTGATATGCACAGACATGAAGTAACAATAAAGATTTATTCCTCCTATATTAGGAAGCCCATCTTCCAAGCAGAACTTTTGCATATCCTTTTTGAGGCATGTTTTGTCTGTAAAATATGCATAATTGATTATTTCAAATTCCACTACAAATATGATATTTAGCAAGGAGAATTATTGAAGAAGCATTATTTCAAAGTGAATGAGCAACTATTACTACCTAGGCAATCACAGTTTTGACCTATCTAGCTTAGTGCTACGTGATGAAAATGATATTGATGTTTTAAATTTGGACAGTGAGAAAAATAACTAACACAATAGTTAGTTCTGTATAAATCTTATGTTTTAAAGAGTAGGAATTTAATGAAATGTCCTGAAACAATTTATTTTGGAGAAGGAAGCGGAAAAAATTCATAAGGTAATGCAGTGTTCAAGGGCATGGAATTAAAACTCAGAACTACTGGGACCAGTACTATTCAATCTATTCATTAATGACTCGAATGAGGGATTAGGGTGCACTGTCAGCACGTTTACTGATGACACAAAGTTCAGTGGTGTTGCTGACACCCCAACAGACTGTGCTGCCATTCAGCATGACTGGACAGACTGGAGAGCTGGGCAGAGAGAAATGTAATGAAGTATAACAAGGGAAAGTGTAGAGTCTTGCATCTGGGCAAGAACAACCCCAGGTACCATTATAGGTCGTGGACAGACCTGTTGAAGAGCAGTGTAGGAGAAAGGGACCTGGGGAAGGTCCTAGTGGTCAGCAGGATGACCATACACCAAGAGTGTGATCTTGTGGCCAAGAGGGCCAAGAGCATCCTGGGGTGGAATAGAAGGAGGTGGTTAACAGATCAAGAGAGGTTCTTCTCCCACTCTACTCTGCCCTGGTGAGACCACATCTGGAGTATTGTGTCCAGTTGTGGGCCCCTCAGTTCAAGAAGGATGTGGAGCTGCTGGAGGGAGTCCTCTGTAGAGTGACGAGGATGACAAAGGAAGTGGAGCACCTCCCTTATGAGGAGAGGCTGAGGGATCTGGGTCTCTTTAGCTTGGAGAAGAGGATACTGAGGGGTGACCTCATTAATGTCTACAAATATTTGAGGGGTGGGTGTCAGGAGGATGGAGCTGGGTTCTTCTCAGTGTCATGCAGTGATAGGACGAGGGGCAATGGTTGTAAGCTGGAACATAGGAGGTTCCGTATAAATATCAGAGGGAACTTCCTCACAGTGGAAAGGACTTCAGACTGTCTTCCCCTTGAATGGGAAGGAGGTACCAGGCTGGGCCCACAAAGCTACAGCTAAGAATCCTTTGTATCTCTCCATCAATTTGGTGACGGTATTTGTTGTTAATATTTAAATTTATTTTGCTTTCCTCGAGTCAGGTCTGTATTTTACCTCTGACTATAAGTAGTGAATAAGCCCGCCCCATCTTCTCTCTTGGCTTTTAAGCATTTGTCTAATTAGGGAGAGTTAGTTCCAGGATTGGTCAACCTTAGCAAACCCATGACTGGGTTGCTGCAATGGACAGATACAGGACATTTAGGAAGACAGTCCAGGAAGGTAAGCAGAGGGAATTGCCCTTTGTGTAAGAAAGCAGTTATGGTTCATGGAAATCTGCTTGAGAATTAAAGAGGAGCCAACTGAGAATTTACAGGTGTAGGTTTAAAGACAGGATAAGCAAAGGTGGTGTTATAGTGTTTGTCTTCTATAGGCCACCTGACCAGGATGGATTATGCCCTCCAAGGACAGGGGAGATTTCAAACAGCCTACTATCTGTTGGAGCAACTGCACCATAGACACAAGCAAACCAGGAGATTCCTGAACTTCTTTCACCAATTGTTGAGAAGCAATCAGGGAGAGATGCTGTAGTGGATCAAGACCTCCTTTTGATTACTGGGAAAGTGATGGAGCAGCTCATCCTGAAACCCATTTACAGGTGCATTACAAAAAAGAAAATTATGAAGAGTAGTCACCACAGCTTTATCAAGGCAAAATCACTCTTGATCAATTTGGTAACTTTTCTCATGAAGCAACTGGTCTGGAAGATGAAGGGAAGAGCTGTGGATATTGTCAATCTGGACTTCAGTAAGACCTTTGGGTCTGTTTATGTACAGACTGGATGAGCACACAATGAAGTGGACAGAAATCCAGGTAAATGGCCAGGTTCAGAGGGTGCTGATCAGTGGTGCAGTCTGGTTGGAGCTACTATACATTCAAGGGACCAACACTGGGCACAGTTCTGTTCAACATTAACATTTTCATTAATGATGGCAGAGTGTTCCCTCAGCCCATTTGCTGCTGACACCATATTGAGAGGAGTGGCTGATGGATCATGTTGCCTTCTAAGTGAACCTCAATATGCTGGAGAAACGGGCTGAAAGGAAACTCATTATGTTCAACAAGATGAACTTCAAAATACTGCATCTGGGGAGGAACAACCCTAGGTGCCAGTGCCTGATGGGAAGTGCAAAGACAATACAGTCAGGCTCTCTTCAGTAGTGGCCAGTGACAGGGCCAGAGGCAGTAGGCATGAACTGAAATGCAGGAGATTCATCTGAACATCAGTTAACACTTCTTTTCTGTGGGTGACGAAACACTGGCATAGAATCATAGAATCATAGAATCATAGAATCATTACGGATCGGAAGGGACCTCGAAAGATCATCTAGTCCAATCCGCCTGCAACAGCAGGATCACCTAAACCAAGTCACACAGGAACCTGTCCAGTCGGGTCTTGAACATCTCCAGAGAAGGAGACTCCACAACCCCCCTGGGCAGCCTGTTCCAGTGCTCCGTCACTCTCACCGTGAAGAAGTTCCTTCTCAGGTTGATGTGGAACCTTCTATGTTCCAGGTTAGGACATATAGGTTGCACAAAGAGGTTCCAGATTCTTCATCCTCAGAGATATTGAGAAGCTGTCTTGACATAGTCCTAGAAAACAATTTACAAGTACAGTGTCATGTCCGATGGGAAAAACCACAATCTTATTTAACATGTTTTAAATGGCCTCCAGAAGTAGGCAAAATGAACTAAACATCACTATTCCTTAAGGCATTTGTAATTTGTTCAGGAAATAAATATAAACTTTTTCATATGTGGTACAATTCATCCACTATCGCATATAATACCTGATGTTCTTTTAATACTGCTTTGTTAATAACTAGGGTACTTTAGGGAAACACAAAACAGTTATAATAGAAACAATTTTTATTAACAAAATAATTATCTAAAATCCTTCTTTATTATGTCTTTGTTGTCATTAGTACAAAAAGCATAAGTAGTGAAATTCCCTTTAAAAAATTAAACAGACAAAATTTAAAGCTTTTGAACACATAGAAGTTGCTTTGAATTCAGTAAATGAAAGATATACGTTATTTTAGCCTATCAGACTTCCTAGGCCACTTCTTTGTGGAATAGATATTGCTCTGGAAATTACTTCATTCTCTATACAGTATTTAATGCATTTTTACTTTACTCTAGAATCAGCCAAAAAACCATAAACCAAAAAAAAAAAAAAAAGTCTGTTAAAAATTAAAAGCAAGGAAAACAGTTTGAGGAAGATCGTATCAGATATATTTTCATCCTGAGACTGTAGATCAGCACATAGATACAACCAAGCACATAAAGCTTGGGTTGTATCAAGCCGAGTTGGAACTAGACCAAAAAGTTTCTCTTTATTTGGTTCATTTTTTTTAGTGTGTTGGAAAATGAACAGCAGATAGAGATCGGTATTTATATATTTTCCCTTTAATGCAAAAAGTCCCTTCTGCTAATTTATACCCAGTCATCTATAGGAACAATTAGGCCAAGTCGTCAGAAAGTACGGGCACTTCAGTTTCTCCAACAGTTATCTACTTTCTGTCTTCACCTGATGTACTGACTGCATTTGTTACATTAAAATTGGAAGGCAACATGTATATTGGCTCATGAAAAAACTCTCCGGTGTATGAAATTCAATTAGTTTCTAGTTCATGTTAGCTCAATACTTGTGTGCCTTCTGGAGTGGAAGCTGCAACCGTCTAATGAAGCTGAAACTTCCTTGTTCTAGCTCTTTGAACATCAGCCTTGGTTTGAGGAGGGAGCTTGGTTATTGGCACGTTCACTCAGTGCACCTCTGTAAGAATCTGCTCCTCATATGACATGTCATAAAAAGAGAAACGGTCTGTCTTGTCTCAAATACTGCTTAAGCAGGAGGATTGGACCCAATGGCCTTTGAAGGTCCCTTCCAACCCTAGTAAACTGTGTGAACCCTGTGTAAAATTCTTGAAGGTTTTGTCAGTGACAGGATCATCTACCTTTTCCAGATTGTCAATTCTCTCTTTAGAAAAGCTACAATAATAGGGAAAAGGTGCAAGTCTAATGATAAAAAAACCCCTTTGGTGCAAGATTTGTTTGTGGAAATGTAAAATCTTGCAGATGATATCACTGGTATGATAGTGGTGATTGTAGAAGAGGAGGAAAACAATGTTTCTAATCCTGTGATGAAGATTGCTTCGGGGCTGTGAGAAGGGACACTAAAAATATGATTAATTTAATTTTTTCTCTTACAAATTTCAAACAAACAAAACCACTTCCATTTAGTAACAAATAAAAATTTTGAACAGCAAGGAACTACTCTAATATTAAGGAATGGAACAATGATTTTCATCTTTCCTTTGGATAATGAATCACGTTAAACTAATGTAATCTGAAAATGCACTGCAGAAAGCTTTTTATTTCTGTTTGTTGCTTCTTCTCAGCAAGAAAAGAATTTCAGAGCACTCCTCTTCTTACATAACTTCTTATACTGGCATTTTGGTTTGCTCTCCTTTTTTCTTTCCCATTCTCACAAACTTTCTTCTTGAAACATGCATTTTTCATTTCTATCTGTTTCAGCTTTTAAGTAACACATAATAGCACAAGACAGCAAACTGACAATGTAGCAGAGCGAGAAAATTAAATATCTGGTATGTCTCATTAAAACTGAGTACTAATTCTTGCATCACTGAAGAGAGCTGCTTTAAATGTTACTTTAAGGATAAATTGAAATAAGTGAATTGATCCGGCAGCTAAAAGAATTAATTCTACACAGACATGGACTAGTCTGAACATCTTTCAGAATATGTGCATGTAATGTTAAACAACTCCATAATTTAACAGTTCATCATGCTTATAGTAAATATCTCCACTGTGGGAATTCCATATAAGTTATTTTCAGCTGATTTCAGGTCCACTCTGCCCACTGCTGTAAGTGTTTTGCAGAGAGACTATCTTTATTATTCTATAAAGTGCTCAATGACTGTGCTCTAGGAGACTTACAGTGAAACTATAGGTATAATTTGATATCACATGCCTAATGTGATGACGTAGAGAATCACAGAGTGATAGAAGAGCATAGGTTGGAAGGGAGCTCAGAGATCCTATAGTTCCAACACCTTAGACAAAGAGTCCTCTCACCATAGCTGACTGTCCAGGGACCTGTTCAACATGGCCTTAAACACTTACAGGGGTGGGAGCATCCACAACTCTGACCAACCTGTCCCAGTCCTTCACCACTGTCACAGAGAGGGATTTCTTCCAAAGGTATAACCTAAATCTATCTTTTCTCAGTTTCACAAAATTTGTTTTAGTTGTCACTAAACTAGGATTATTAGGAGTCCCCTCATAATCACTGAAGTAACATCACCCAAGAGGGCCATGGATAGGTCTGGGAGAGTGACAAACCACCCATAGTAGGAGCACATTATATCTGGGAGCATCCAGAGAACCTGAAGGTGCAGAAGGCCCTGGAACCT
>VXBP01000400.1:0-30258 GCA_013400115.1 Rhinopomastus cyanomelas
TTGGACTAGATGATCTTTCGAGGTCCATTCCGATCTGTACTGATTCTATGATTCTGTGAAGTTCTGTGGCAACATGGCACCCCAGAATGAATTGAGTCCGACAATGGGACTCACTTCAAGAACCATCAGGTACGTGCATGGGCCAAGGATCATGGTGTGGAATGGATATATCATATCCCCTACTATGCACCAGCATCAGGGAAGGTTGAACGCTACAATGGCTTGTTAAAGACTATACTGAAAGGCATAGGCGGTGGAACCGTCAAGAAGTGGGATAAGAACTTAGCAGAAGCTACGTGGTTGGTGAATAGCAGAGGATCCACCAACCGCGCTGGCCCTGCCCAATCAAATTTGTTGCATACAGTGGAAGGAGATAAAGTCCCTGTGATTCAAGAGAAGAATTTTTTAGGGAAAGCAGTATGGATTTCTCCTGCCACAGGTGAAGGAAAACCCCTTTGTGGGACAGTTTTCGCCCAAGGACCGGGTCATACTGGGTGATGCAAAAGAATGGTGAAACTCACTGTGTGCCAGAAAGAAGATTGACTCTGGCTGAGAGACCCTAAAGGACTATTCCCAGTCTGAAGGAAAAAAAAGAAAACAAGAGCATTAGAGGTGAAGTGGTGTGGAAGATACAAGGGGCGGATTGCGCTGGGTTAGAACGCAGAAGAACTTGTGTATCCCCCAAACTACTCCCCTCTACCCCACAGTAGGAGGGTCCTGGAGGACCATGGAAAAAAAAAAGCCAGCAGGGAGGCGGGGACGGTGGGGGTAGTTCCGGCCAGCCAGGGAGGAGAGAGGACCCGCGGTTCCTGTGCCCTGACCTGCTGCCCAGCCCACCGGACTTCTCCTGCACGCTACCCTGTGTTAAGTTTTTGTCGGCAGTTGCTGGTGAATTGGGAGGGGGCCTGTCTCACGCTTTGGGACGTTTTGTCTTGTCTCGGACTAGTTCTGAGTGTGGTTCTGTTTTGCGGGGGGAAGGTGGGCTGCGGGTTTTTGGGTGCGCGGTTGCCAGGCGGGCGCCGGCAGGGTTCCGATAGCCAGGCACCCGGTGCACGTGGGATAGGGGTGCGCGAGTGGCCCGCGCCATTTTTTTTTCCTCCCTTCCTTTCCCACGCGGTGCGGACGTGAAAGCAGCCGGGAGCGAGTGCCTGTTGCTGCCACGCCCCGGCGAGAGTCTCCTAGTGGCTGGAGGCCATAATTACACCAAATTGCCTTCTGTACATAGTTCTTCCCTTACACCATCTCCCTGCATTCCTGTTGGTATTTTCTTCCCTCTTTTGAATTTACTTCGTTTTGAATAAAATTACAACTTGTTGACATTTTCAAACCTGTTTATATTCCCTTCCTGTATTGGTGGGAGGGGAATCTAACAATCTGTTCCGCCTTTAACCCTCAAACCCGGACATCACCGCATCAAAAAGTGTCTACCATTACATGAGCCTGAACTACCTCTTCACCCCCACAGAATCTCTCACAAATTGTACATTGAGGTACAGGTGTAAGGCAGTATGTGTGGGAGGTTTGTTGTACTGCTGTACTAGAGATAAGCAGAAAGCTTTGCTGAACAGAGCTGCACTAGTATTTAACCATAGAGCTCTTAGAGTATGGATGTATTCTAATTAATCACAATTATGCAAACTCATGTAGTTACATATAGCACTACGTGCAGTTACAGGGAATTTGGCAGGTGCTTACTACACGGGACTCAGCCAGGAAGAGACTTTCAGAAGTTGCTCCAGGAAATCTAGCTGAGTGGTGAGACTCAAGGCTTTCCCAGCCCGGGGAACAGGGGAAGAAAAAAGGCTCATGTAAGAGTGCAGTGCTAGTTTTCTGGGAAGTGACAGTATTTCCCTGTTGAACAAGAAAGCTATCTCTCTGCTTCATATTTCACATCTGAATTTTGCATGGCACTTTAGTGATTCAACTAAAACACTGCTCTTCCTTTGAAGCAGCAAATTTAAAGGCAGCTTCCAGTTGGGAAGTGGTTTAATTTTATAGTTCTAATGCTTCATTTTGACAACATTAAACCTAACACCTCAGCCAAATTTCCCATAGCAATGCTGCTCACCATCTTGGGCCCTAGTCAGCTATTAACACAACTCCAAAGTGAGGGAGGCAAGTCTCAGTGGCCAACTCGCTTCAGGACATTGAAGTTTATGTGTAGCTTCAGTCTGTGATACTCATAACCTGTGGATTATTCACCCCATAAGGGTCACATGCTCAATCTGGTCTTTGTGGGGACTAATCCCGACGCATCAAGTTTTCTTTACAGCTCTAAAATTACCTAGGACTTTTCCTTTTTGCATCTGGGCAAGTAAATTATTTGCTAGGCCCTGCTCAGTTGGAGAAGAAGACATTGTTGATTGTACTCTTAATATGCAGACACGACCACCTGCAGAACAATAGCAAGTGCAAGTTCAGTAAATAGGAAGCCTCACTTTGTTTTTTCCTGAAAGAGTATACAATGACACTCTCCCTGCTCTGTTGGATGCTGCAATTACCTACTAGTTTTCTTCTCCTCAGATGAAACAGATCCTCCCCTGATTTGTCAAATTCAAAAGCAAGTATCCTTTCAGGCTAGTACAGAATGCTTACAGGAGTGTAGCTCAAGTGTCTCACCTGTACCTCTCAAAGCTAGCAACATGTTAAAAAAGGCAAAGAAAAGAAATGTAGAAACCACTGCTTTTCATAGTCATACTGCAGTAAGCCTGGAAAACATGTAGGATGAAAATACTATGTTACTAGAAAACAAAAAAAAGAAAAAAAAAAGGCAATGATGTATGAATGAAAGTCAGCACTTGCAAGCAGTGTGTCAGTGGAATACAATGAACAGTACAAATCTTAATACTCTTCTTTCCTGAATGCACAATCAATGTTAGACTGGGGGATGCTGTAGCCACACAAGAGGAGAAAAATACAAGGCTATATTCTTGCCTGCTGAAAATGAAACCATTCATATTGATTTCTGTGGAATCAGTGCTGTTTATGCCAGTGAAAGACACATCCCTAAAAGAGGTGAGATAACATGCTAGGATGGTGAAGATAAAAGAACATAAGAGAGAAACACTGTATTTCAAGTAAACACAGCTCATAACCTTAGGAAGCCTCCAATAAGTTGTTCTTTCAGTTTTACTTCTGCTTTTTAAGTAACAATAAATGCATATATTTCTCTGGTATGAATGTGTTTCCAACCATGACATGTTATTAACCATTGTAGGGTTGATTATTAGCTTTTATCTGATCTGAGGTGTTAGCTTTCTTTCAGTGCAATAAAATGTTTGCCTTTATACCAATTATGTAATGATTGAAATTACACCAAAACACAGTTATGCCCTGATTATCTTTTTTTAATACAGGAAGGACAATGCATACAGCCTTCTTTGGAGGGCATATTTGGATTTTTACTACGGAACTGAATGCAGTGACTGGGTGTCAACCTCCCAGCGCGTGAACTGCAAAACTTATACAACTGCATAGATCCTTGCAAATTAGGATGGGAGGATCTAATGTGTTGCTAGTACTTTTATCTGCAACTGCGTGCTTCAGCTAACTATTACTAATCCTGTCCTTTCTACAGCACACAAAGTTTTTATAGTACATCTATGAAGATTATAAATCTGAAACTCTAAACCTCCATCAGAGAGAGAAGCAGAAAGAAAATTAAAGACAAACTTGTCTTCATGTAGGCTTTTTTTATGCTATACTTCAGGGATCTTGAAGGATATGTTATTATGTATTGTAATAGCGTGCAAATTTTTCTCAAATCATTGAAGTCTTTAATTTTTAAAGATTTATTATGACTTTGTAATATGCTAATTTATTATTCAAAAGTACAAACGCACTTAAGAACAGATTTTGAATGTTTTCCAGACCTTATTGCTCTTAGTCTAACAACACTGCTGGCAGTTCTTCTTTATGGCTACCTTGTTACCTCTTCCAGTAAAGGCAAAAAACTCAATAGCCCTCTCAGAAAATCCAGCAAAACTTGGCGAAAACTGGGGAGTTGCCAAGCAATCACCCTTTGCCAAGTAGGTGGCATAATGCAGATACAGGGTGACAGATTTCAGTGAGGCCATGATTTCACTCCTGACATTACTTTATGTTAGATATTCAGTATCACCTTGTCCTAGAAAATCATTTCCACATTAATTTTTAGTAGTCCTTGGACTGCTTTTTTTTGTTTGCTTGTTTTTTGTTTAAGGTAATGTGCAAAAGGATTGGACTAGAGTAGCATACTCCAAACTCAAATGCCGAAATCTTACTGTTACTATCCTCTGGTATCCTTTTTGAATATATGTTGAAAAGACTTGCAAATTTCTGTTTCTACTTCAAATGCACTACTGAAACCCGCACAAGTTCTGCTTTGATTTACACATAAGCACATCAAAGATTAAAGAGCAACACAATTACAGTGGAGCTGATGAATTCTTAATCTCAGAGGTAAATTAAGGGAAAGCAGTCTTGTTACTGGTTGTTCTGTTGTGATTAAGTATTAGCTATCTGCTATGTTTGACATTATGTAGATCTATTTGTTTGATTAATTTAATTGTAGTCCCAATTAATTTAATTATTTCCTAACAAGGGTTCAGAGGCTGGTTCATTCATGGATCTCGACGCGGAGCTCAACTGATTACCAGCGCCAGTTTGCTGAACCGGTAAAAAGCCTCCGCCCGGCACCCGGTCCCCCATTCACTTGCCTGATGTGCCCTCTGCGAGGCTCTGTCTCCGCGCAGTTGTCCACAGATTTAATGCGAGGACAGGATTTTTCATGGTGCGTCTGATTAAGCATGTAGATATATAATTTTTTTAATTATTTAGGCAGAGATAGCCCCCCCGTCCTTGCACTTTTGAAGCAGTGAGTGTAGATAAACAGCTCTTCCATTTGAGATGAATAAGAGGAGGAGCGGGAGGGAAGAGGAAAGGGAGGCTGGTTTCCCGGGAGCACAGGAAAAATGGGGGAAGGGGCGCAGAGGAACTGCATCAGTTTGTCACTACACGAAACAGATGCATCTTCACAAGTAACTTTTGAATAACCAGGTGATGGCGGGCTGCGCTCGCTCCCACCCTCCCAGCGCGGCGCTCCGGTTGCCCTCCGGGCTCTCCGTGCCGCCCCCTCCCAAGCACACACCGCGCCACTCCGCGGCCGTGCAGAGAGCGATCACGACTACCCCCCACACCCCCCAGTTTCCCTTTGCCTGTGCCCTGTGCGTTCCCAATGCTCCACGCTGCAGCCGAGTCGCCCGGGACCTTCCCGTGGATCAGAGCGGTTGCGCGCGGAGGGCAGCGCGGCTGCAGGAGCAACACTACCCTCGTGGGGGGAGAGAAGGAGCAGGCTCGGCGCCTGCGCCCCACCGCGCCCCTGCGGAGGGAGGTGGGAGGCAGAGAGTGAGCGGCGGCCCGGCCCCGGCCCCAGGCGAGACCCCCGGCCGGCCAGCCCGTGAACAGCGGGCGGCAGTCCGGGGCGCGTCCGTTCCCCCGGCTGCCCTCGCCCCGAGAGCGGAGAACTTGTTGGTCTCCGCCTTCCTCTCCGCCGCCCGCACCCTCTGCCGTGGAGCATCCGTTCGACCTCCAGGTCCTGTCCCACTTTCCTCTGGGGCTTCGGTGCTGGAAGATTTCCCCGTTCGGTCGCCTCGGAGGAGTTTTGTCGGCAGCGTGTGCCGAGAGGAAGCTGCGTCCCTAAAGCACCCTGCCTCACTCTGCGGGGGAAGGGAGCTGGGTGGGGGCAAGCCAGGAAGGGAGGATCTCAGCGGCTTTCTCCTAAAATCCATCAGCAAGCTGCGAGAAGGGAAGAGTTTGGCACTTCGCAGGCGAGGCCGGGCTTGTTTTCCCCAACGGGAATGCCGCTGGACTGAGAGCGGCGCGGCCGTGCGAGCTGGGGGCACGGAGCCCCTCCCGCCCCCAGACCCGGTCCAGAAGGGCTTTCAGGCCCGGAGGCTCTTCCCCGCCTCCCCTCTGTATGAGAGCCGGTCTAAGAAGCGGGCGGCTCGGCCCCTGCTAGCACTGCTTCAACGCTGCTACCCCGGACTTCCCACCACCGACGAGTAGCACCCCGCGACCCAGAGAGTTCTCCCGACCGGCTCCGTGCTATGGCGCGGCTGCGGAGAAGCAAACTAGCTGCTGGATTTCTATTACTTTTCCAGTGCCTAAGTGAGCGCTGCCAGCTTGCTGGCGGGGAGACATCGAGGCAGAGCCACGGTAAGCGAGGCTGGTACCGGCCGGGCGGAGGTTGGGGGGTTCGAGGGAGGGCACGGGTTCTGCAGCACCGGCGCCGTCTGAGCTTTGCTGGCAGCTCCGGGGGCCGCGTACCGGGAGAGGTCAATCACCGTCTGGGGTGGTTGGCTCCGCCTGCTCCCAAGAGAGGCCCAGGGTGGCTGCGGTCCCAGGTTCTCACCCTTCCTTGCCCCAGAAAGAGCTCTCTATTATTTCATTCTTTAATTTTAATGAAAATTCAGAATTTCTTCAATAAAGCTGCCCCACAGTCACCCGGGCAGCGGGGAACGGCGGCCCCCGAGAGCCCCGACGACCTCCCGCCGCTCTCCCGGCGGCGAGCAGTGCCAGGGCAGACAAAGTTTCCCTGCAGCTCCTACCTGGCAGAGCTAGCGGGCACTCTCTTTCCCCGCAGAAGGCAGGAGCTTGCAGCCTTCCCTGGAAACCAGGCGCAGAGAGAGGTAGCGAGATAAAGGGAGAAGCCTCCCAGGGCACAATCTGAATATGAAGCATCAAGGACCCACAAGGACCTGTTCGTTAGGAAAGAGAGGTTCGCGCCGTTACCTAAATTCGCTTGGGACAGTGTTCGGGTCCTCTTGCAGGGCGTTTTCGGAGACACCTGTTAGTGCCTGGCACAGCACCTGTAATGTTTTCTCTGGAACTGCTGTTTCCCATAGCATGGGGTTCCTTTTTGATCAATGGAGTCTTCTGTATCCTGCATTCCTGTGCTGTGGAGGGGAAAGCTGCTATGAAGGAAAGCTCAGCATGTTTTTTGGTAGATATTGAAGGAACAAGTGAGGAAAATTTTGGATTCTGTGTGTCATGGGACCTTGCTGCAACAGCTTCTAACTTACAGATGTTTTTCTACAGCAGCACCTTTATATTCAAAATACCAGCCCAATTAGTTGCAGGTGAAACACATCTACTGGCTTCCCTAATGCAGCAGAGCTGTCCTCTTTTCTTAATTTTCTAAAACATTTGATACACATGCATAACTGACCTGAATAAAAGAGAATAGGGAGGGTTTTTTTAAAAGTCTAATGAGATAATGTGCCACTCAGAGAGGGGATTTTCCCAGGCAAGGGCCTGCTGCTGAGTTTGGGAATTGCTAAATGACAAGGTAGCTCAGCAGGTTATTGGGATTCACATGTCACTTGTGGCTAAAGGGCAAGGCCAGGAGGGGACTTCTCCTGTCCTGCTGCAAGATTCATGTTGCTGCTCTCAATGCTGTAGGCAACAAATGCTGGCATTTGTTGATGTTAGTTATAGGGGAAAGTTAGCTGTGGTGGTAAGACTGGACAAAGAAAATTACTATGTTGTGTGGTAGTGGACTGAGCTCACAAAGTTTATTAACCAGCAGCAGCTGTTGTATCCATGAAAGAAAACGTTAACCTTTTCTGACTAAATGAAATACAATTTATCAGAGGGCAAGTAGTAACTGCACATTACTGGTTGGTGACTACTACATCATAACAGGCTATGTGTCTGCTCCAGGAGGTGCTAGATGTAAGATACACCAACAGCTTGTCCTTAAGCCATTTATGATTTTCTTGTATCTTCCTGAATGTGAGATGAAATATCAAGGAGTTTCTAATCAGGCGGATGCTACTTTGATTTTTAATACATGCTGAAGAAAATATACCAAGTGATTTTTCTGCAACAACTGAGATTGTCAGTTGTGACAGCACAATGTTTATTACTTTGCAATCTTTTCTGTTTCCTTTTTTCATTTTCCTTTCCTTTTCCTTCTAAAAGAACTTTGTCATGACAGCAATAATTAAATGCTATTAACATAATTAGTCTTTAGCACAGTTTCATAGTTCCTTTGTTCTTTTGTTTGAATACTGCTTTTCTCTGGAAAAAATGCAAGGAGTGACTGTGTAATCAGTAAGAACAGTATAATAATGTAAAGACAGAGGAATTCAACTTCAGTCTCTGTGAATCAAATAAAACGTGCTGTTTCAAAGTTTTCCTGTATTTAGCATCTACTGTACAGCTTTAGGCAGGCTCAGAACTAAAGTGGAAAATAAATATTTGAAGTAGCTGCCAGTTTTTAAAGGGAGGCTGTTCTGGCATATTCTTTAGATCCTCAGTAACCGAACGCTGTGTTGAATCTGATGAAACAACATTATCAAGAAATGGATAAATTTAGTGTACCTGGCACAGCTGGAGCCGGAAGATGATTTCCGAGGATGGTACCGAAGGGATATGCCATGATTCCGTCAGAGGTGGAAAAAAAGGCACAGGCATTTCTTGCCTGTTTCTCAGGATTACCTTGCTGGGTAAAATCAGGACGAAGTAATTTTGTAGGCATGCCGGAACTCGTCTGGCTGCCTCTGCGTGTGTTTGCAGTTCGGATCACTGTGATGGAGGTGTGAGAGGGTGTAGCTGCGTTGGAAGAAGTGAGACTGTCCCCACTAGAGGGCACGGCAGCCTCTAGGAGGGACGAGGCTTCCTTAGTAGCCCTCCATCCATGGATCGATCATGTCTGCTTCCCCCCTTGCCTATCCAGAATTTCATTTATACTGGCAAAAATGCTATAAAGTTTCTTAAACATAGGGTTTGTGTGCATCTGTTTTTTTTTACAGTAACCAAATAACATGGCATGAACTCGGTGTACTGAAGCAAATGGTCTTTTGAAAGTTCACACAACAAATAAGGCTTCAAGTTGTTTAAGTTAGGACTCGTTGAAATGTTGCCACAGGAAGCCTCAAAACTGTTGTGTTATTGTGAGAACACCAGCAGCCAGAATTGGGAAGTTGTTATTTTAATTTTTCTTCTGTTAAAGTGTATTCCAGAATGTTGGTTTTATTTTTATTTTTTGGACTGTTGATGTCTCCAGGCATCAGAAAGAAGGGTCAAAATATTTTTATGGGATAAACTGCTATTAAGGAGTGTTTATCTACTGCCGAAATAGTAAGATTTTCTGTATTTCCTGAGCTTTATTTTGTTTTTAAGAAAAAACAAACAACAAAGCCAAACCAAGCTTTTGCCATTATATATTAGGACCATCAACTTTTATCTTGGAAGCGTCAGAATAACTACAGTATTAGACAACGTATGTGTTGAGTATCTTCTCTTTGCATTCAAAATTCTCAATTATTTTTCTGCACATATGTGAATGGGGACAATCAGGTTAGAGAATCGCAGTAATATGTGAGAGTAAATGCATATCCTAGTATCAAATGAGTTGACTAAAGAATTATAAATAAGTAGTCTTTGTTTAAATTTTCATCCTTTTATTTTTTGTGCATTTTGTCTTTGGTTGAAATATTATTTCTAAATAGTCAATCAATTGAGACTGTGCTAAGGTTGACTTAGGCATGAAATTCAGTTTCAAAGAAACTCATTTCCACAAATTTGAAGTAAGATCAATACTCGTGGTTCACTGAAGGTTTAAAAACCCTTTGGGCAAACAGCATTTTTGTTTCATTGTAAACATTCTTCTTCAGAGTTTGTACTCTCGTACGCGTGCTTAAAGCCCTGCAAACGCTTGACACAGGGATTTTTCTGACGCTTAATTGGAGTAGAGGTTAAATAACAGGGATGCTAGCTCTCTACACTGTAAAAAAATGTTTAAAAAATGTTTAAAAAATGTTTAAAAAAATGTTTAAAAAAATGTTTAAAAAAATGTTTAAAAAGGGGAAAAGGTCTTTATAGCTTGAAAAGTTCTGTTGTTATGGACAACAATTTATTAGCAATGCATAGAGGCCATTTAGAACAAAGAGCTGGCGTAACATCTTGATGATTAACAAATTCCCTACATAAACCCTCCCAAGACTGTAAAGGAAGTAAATGAGGAAATTCATCTACAAGTGATGAGAGAGACCCAGTGCAGATAATAGTTGCAAACTTACGACAAGTTAGCATTTTCATTACAGACTTTTTGCTGGAGCGGTGCTGCAGGTCTCTGCCCTGCATGGAGCTCAGAAGTTCAGACCTGAAGCTTGTGTTTCTTGCAGGACCACTGTGCAGTGATGCCCAGAAAGTTGCTGTGTTTCGAGTTATGCTTAAGATAGCTATCACTTAAGAAACATACTCAGCTGGATCCTACTAATTTTGTCCACAAGTAAGATAAATGTCTTATGAAAAGAGATTAAAACAAAGGATAAAAAACCCCCTCTGTTTTTGATGAAAGTCACTGTGGTTTCATTGGACAGTCTAAGGTACTAAACAGTTCTGCTGATGATAGCCTTAAAAGCACTGGCAAAAACAAACGTTTGCAGCACCCTGCCTCAAAATGTATCGACGTCAGAGTCTCTTAGATTGAGAATACAGCTGGAAAACCTGGTGTGATTATTTTGAATTCCTTTTGTGGTTCGTGCTTCCTAATGAACATTAATACTAAAGCAATTTAATAACCAGTAGTTGGAGTGTGCTGGGGGCTCTCTACAAAGTGAAGAAAAGGTAATTTGACAGGAGCATTGCTCATCCAGTACAAGGAAATGTTTCAAGCTTGCCAACAGTGTGAAATGATATCCAAGTATTGGGTTTGAGCTGGGACTGTTAATGTGGTGGAATTGGCAGATGTCATGTTTACCAAACTGCATAATCACAGCAGGAACTGGAAGTACTTGGGAGTTACTTTCCGTGGAGAAGTATGCAGAAAAGCCATGGAAAGGGCACGTGGGTTTTGTTTTTGTTTGTGGCTTCTGACAAATGAGTATAAAACATTGCCCTGAGGTGAGCTCAGTGCTGTGTCTCATCATGGAACATTCCCTCCACTTCCTTCTCTTTCTTTTTCCTCATCCAACTAATAAACACAGCACTCCTTGCTGTAGACATTGAGCAATCTGTTGTCCTTGTAAATTCTGTGTTTGAAAGAACTTATGGAACAATTTCATCTCCCTTGACCAAAAGACAGCACGTAGGAGTATATTTACAAGTTGGTTTTGGCTCAATCTTTTTCTATTCTTTTGATGGATATATGAAGAGAAATGTGAGGATTCATATGAATAGGAGCATCTGAGGGAGCTGGGACTGCTTAGTCTGGAGACAAGGAGGCTGAAGAGAGACCTTCTCACCCTTTAAAACTATCTGAAAGGAGGTTGTAGAGAGGTGGGAGTTGGTCTCCTCTTTCAAGTCACTGGTGATAGGATTAGAGAAAATGGCCTCAAGTTGTACCAGAGGAGGTTTAGATTGGATATTAGGAAACATTTCTTCACTGAAAGAGTTGTCAAGTATTGGAACAGGAGTCACTAGCCCTGGAGGTGTTAAAAAAATGCGTAGATCTGGCACGTGAAAACATAGTTTAGTGGGCATGGTGGAATTGTGTTGACAATTGGACTTGATGATCTTGAAGGTGTCTTCCAACCATAATGATTCTATGATTCTGTGATAGGCACAAGAAAGACTAGAGTGACACATCTGCTCTACTGAGGAGTGTAATGTGAAGGAAAAAAAGGAAAGAGCATTGCTGGAGAGAATAAAACTGAGAGATGACATGGTAATAATCTTCCAGTGGTAGAAGGCTTTCACAGAGAAGAAGGAAATAACTTGTCCTCAACAAGAATTCATGACTTAAATTGCAGCAAGGCAGGCTTTTCAGTGCTAGAAGAGTAGATTAACTCTGAGTAGTCTTCATCACTGAAACAGGATAGATAAACATATGCCCAAAATGTCATTCTGCCCAGAAGTGCAGCTGTTCCTGCCTTAGAGCAAATGACATTTCAAGCGCTCACCCCGCTATTGTCTGTGTAAGCAGTAAGTTTTAGTAGTAAGCTTTAAGTAGTAAGTTGAGGAGTAAGTTTAAGTAGTAAGCTCTAAGGATAACCATTCTATGCAGATAGCTTTAAATACACAAGGGTTCACCTTGAACTCTGCAGCTTCATAAAATACAAGCATGAATTCAAGTGCTCTCTTAGCTCAAGGCCTCTGACTCTTTTGTCAATGATATTTGGGACTTTAATGTGATTTTAACATACTCTTTCTGTGGCTGCAGAAAAGGTAATGACATTTAAAATGCTGCTTTAGTTGGAATTCTTATGTCATAAAATTAGGTTTTTAAAATAGGATTTTGTTCTTACTTGGCTTAGAACTTTAACTTTTAATATGAACACTATCTGTGTTCCATTATAAGCTGATAGTTTGTTGTTGTTGTTGTTGTCTATTAAGACTTATAATGACTTCTTTTTTCTTCTTCCTCTTATGACTCTTTTGCTTTAGGCAGGCATCACTTACGCCATGCCATTTTATTGGGGAAAAAATCCTGTGAGTGGAGAGAGTTCCAAAAATGGAATATATAAACCTTTCCATTTTAACCTGTAGCTGGCAATGTTTCAAGTGTATGTTGCCTCACAACTCCTAGCAGTTGATGCTAGGACCTCTGGTGCTTTCCTTTACAGATAGATTTCTACTGTACCAGAGGGCTGGTTTCATTACAGGGATACAATGCCAATTATAGTTTTTTACAGCAGCATTTCTTAGCCCTCTGTTAGGAATGCTTTTGTGGCGGGACAGGTTTCATCATTCCTAGGCTCTTCTTTCTCATCCTTCACCTCCTCAGTGATCTTTTACTGGCTTTGGAGATTGCATCCTCCTCACTTGCAGTTTCAGTAGTTCATGTGGCCATGCTCTAGGTCAGATGGATCAGACCTGCTTTCATTAGTGAAGTGAGATTTTAGAGAGAGAGAAAAGATTACTTTTATAAGAAGAAGGGGACATGAAAATAAAATTATTAGGAGAATGAATGTAGTAATTTTTTTTAATTCTGAGCATTATAAATCCTCTTACACTCTGGAAAAGTAGTCTTCTGTTTAATACTACCAGGTTTTACATTGGCTTAGTCAATAAGTACTCAAAAAATCAAGTCATTGAAATTAGAAAATTGTCAAATTTGGCGTGCTCTCGTCAAAATTTTCATCTGGGAAATATCAAAACTAGTACTTTTGAATTTCTTATTTTGATGACAAATGTTTGATGTCACATTTTTCATTCTGACTTTCTTGAATTTGGCTACTGTTAAGCCAGACCATTTTACCTTGCTGAGTACTTATTTTATTTGGTGACAGAAAAGGAGGGAGTGATTGAAAAACCCCAGTCATCTTGACCATCTAGTTAGCTGTTTGGTTTTGGGTTTTTTATACTTCAATTGTGTATTTCTCATTCAGGTTGCTTCTTGGTTAATATGATAACTCATGAGGTAACCAAATTAAAATAGAGCACTTTTTCCAGTTTGCAACTGCTGTAAAGATAATAGATTTATGGTTTATTTGCAGTGAAATAATTTATGGAGTACAACCTTGGCATTTGGGGTACTGCAGAAACCTGACCTCAATATCTACACAATTTAATACTGGTTCCTATTTAAACATATCTACTGATTTAAGCTGTAGTCTCAAAACAAAGGAAATGGGTGGGATGAATCACCATTACACATTAACATCAGGTCCAGTTTCCATTTACATTTTAATGCATATGTTGCTTATTTTTTAAAAAAAACAGTTTTTAATGAATAAAGAATATGTAATACAGTGTTTTTTAGTTTATTATGCAAATTATGCAAAATTTATTAATTGTAATGTATAGTTGCAGTGTGGAAAGACACAACTTTTTGTGTTTGTATCCAACCAAAAAAATAAAAGGGCTCCTTCTATCATATATCAAGCTAAGTAACAACATAGTTGCTGCCAGTATTGCTCATGGTTGTGTATTCAACCTTCCCAAACTTTTGCATGTTACTTGTAATACTGCAAGCTATTGGAGGGACAAGCTACTTCTAATGCACAAATAAATAGTAGTAAGTTGCCCTAACAATTTCTTTCTTAGGACTGGGTAGCTAGAAGACACTATCTAGGTCACTGAGTCTTTCTCTGGGATGACAAGCAAACATGGATGTTTGTTCCATGCGCTCCTATGCACTACAGGCTATCAGTAGTAACAGTCCTCAGGCATATGGTAAAACAACAGCAGCCCCAAGTACAATATGCCACAGAAAATAACAATGAAAACTGATGGAGTTTCTACAGCAGCAAAGAATTATTAATTTTAGTATGCCTTTCTTGAAAGCTTGTATTTACCCATTTTTTTTCTTAGTCTGTTTTTCTGTTTGGCTTTTTGACAGCTAATTTTATTTCATGAACAATTTCATGGATGTTTATTGCTGAGTTGGTAATACTGGTTCCGTTTCAGTTCAGAGCCATTTTCTAGAATAGCATATATGATCTGCAAAATGGCTCTTCCTACAGTAAACCTCTCAGTATGAATGGAGAAGAGGAATTATCATCTTTTGTCAGCCTCTTAAACTAGCCATATACACACCCTGAAAACCAGTCTGTTTAAAAGGAGGCAGGTTTACCTTCTGCCCAAGCTGAGATGTCCAGGGATTGTCAGTTGTGCCATACCAGGGTCAAACTTTGTATTTACTTGTGGGTTTGAGTGTGTTTAAATTTGTTTTCTGAACAACAGCTTGTGTTGTTTCAACTCCTTGGACTAACTGTAATCCTTTAACAATGTGTTGTACTCAAAGCTTGAATCCTCTTTGTGTTTCTGCTTTGTTTAGATACTCTCTGAGGTTCAGCCTCAGACCTTTGATTCCCATCACTCATCAGCAGGCAGTTTGTAAGCTCTGCTTTTGCATTGCAGCCTACAGGACATACTTGTCTTGAGGCTTTCTCATTTATACCCATAATCATCACATCTGTGGGTTTTATGTTCATTAGTATTCATATTTTTGGAAGGCCTTGTAGATGTAATGTAGTATTTCACTGTGCAAATAGGTAGGTGGTTTTGAAAACGTGACTGCTTTGCCAAAGTTAAAAGCACCTCGTTCATGTCTCAGGATTTGAGTTGCTTTCTTCTGCAATAAAAAGCACAGCTATCTTTTGAGTTTTCCCTTGCTTCAATTCTCACCCTTGAATTCTCTAAGATTTTTAATCCTAACAAACATCTGATCAAATAATCTGCATCTGTCTGGAAAAAAGTCTATATTAGAGCTGACTGAGGGTTCTGATCAGTGTAGAGACAACAAAACCTGGTCTGGAATTTTGTACCTCTGATGTTCTCCTTGCTACAGCTTGAACAGGAGAGGAATGTATCTCTCAACTGTTTGTACTACATTTGATAGTCTGATGTGATAAGTTGCTTTCCTAAATGGAGCTGTGTCTCCAGGATAGACAAACACTGAGTCAGATTTCTGCTGGTTGGCACTTCAACAGGTTGGAAGGATTCTGTCCACATTTGTTTGGATTTGCCATTGAATTCTTGAAGGAAACAATAGCCTTTCACAAACTGTAAATTATTTTTCCTGTAAATAAACTTTGAGAATAGCAATCCAGATTCAATGATTACTACTCAGAAGAATAATTTTCAAAGAGGTTTGCAGCATTCATGATTTAAATTCTTTGCCTGTTAAAATGTTTAGTCGCCTCTGCAAATGAATAAATTATGTAGAATATCGTTATTTACCTGCATAAGTATGATAACAGCCTTCCATGATTTTTTAAGAAGAAAGATTCTTGACAAATATTGTATAACGCATCTATTTATATAGTTTGCATATTATGCTGTGCCTCTGATATGCTATAAATCATGCTGGAATTTCCTGTAGAGTAAGTGTGTGGCTGAAAGCGTAACTGATAGACCTCCTAATTCAATCAGTGCTTTTCAGCATCTGCTTTTTTATCAACAGTGTTTTTCGTTTGTTCTGTAGAAATAGAGAGATGCTTAAAAAGCTTGATTTTAAAAGGAGAGTAATCTATACTCTGCATTCATGCTGCATTCCCTCTTAAGAGATGGACGTTGGGATTGATTTTTTTTAATAATTTGCAATACAGTTACATGAGATGTACAAAATAATTACTCATTTATATTTTATGATCTGTCTCCAAGGGACTGAAATGTGGCCAGAGCTCAAGAAGCAATAAACACATATAGCTCACATCAAATTTAAATGTAAACGCTTACCACATGCTACTTCTTGAATGCAAATTTATGGTTTATTGTTCTACTCTTTAGAAACACGAAATTGCCGTTAGCTTCAAGGAATGACCCCTAGATGTTAATGAATCACACTTTTTCCCCAGGCAGGCAGAGATCATATCCTGAAGACCTCACTTTCAGATTATAAAGTGATGTCTAGCTGTATCATTAGAAATTTGCAGTAGTAGGCTGTAAAATAAGAAGTATCCTTGGCTCTCACACGCTTCAAGAGTAGCCTTGAACAGAAAGAGCTGAATGCTAATAGTCTTCTAGGGTGCATTAAGAATGTGTGGCCCTTAGGTATGGAGAGGTCATTCTCTTTACTCTGCCCTGGCGAGGCTACATCTGAAGTACCATGTCCAGCTCTGGTCTTCCCAGTTCAATACAGACAGGGAACCACTGAAGACAGTCCTGTGAAGGGCAACAAAGATGATTTGGGGTCTACAGAATGTGTCTTATGAGGAAAGGTTGAGAGAGCCAGGACTATTTAGCCTTGAGAAGAATGAGAATGGTGGCTGTAGAGAGGATGGTGCCTAACTGTTTTCAGTTGTGCACAGTGACAGGACAAGAAGTAATGGGCACAGGCTGAAAGACAAGAATTTTCATTTAGATATGAGGAAAAGGTTCTTTACAGTCAAGTCACAAAGCACTGGCTCTCCAGAGAGGCTGTGGAGACACCTCCCCTGGAAATATTCAGAACCTGCCCAGATGCAATCCTGTGCAGTGTGCTCTAGGCAGTCCTGCTTTGATGGGGGTTTGTGTTTGATGATCCAATACCCTTCCAACTCCCAGGATTCATACCTATATTTGAATCTCATGGCACAGCTTAGTAGGGGTGCATCTCAAGCCAGCATCCCTATTGAAATTTAAAAACTCTGTGACCAGAGAGATTTTCCAGTGTTTGGTAATGTCTTGCACTGAAAGAAATCATGTTTTATTGATAATCGTAACTCCTCTGTAGTTTTAACTTCATGTCTTTAATTATCTGAATGTCTTTGAGATTCAGATGCTGGTGCAGTCATAGAGCCATCCAGTTAGCTTTGTCCAATAACCTGTTCTTTGGAGATCTAGGGAAATATTTTTCAGTTTTTAAGTAAAATTCAAATCTATTTTGAGGTTTTCCATAAAGTAGAAGGCAAAGAGAGGAAAAATGTAAATTCATTATAAAAAGAAAAATAGTTGCAACCCCTGCAAGTCTGAGTTTGGCACAGAAACTAAAAAGGTGTCTGAAGTGTGTGCTTGAGGAGAAATGCATTTGTAAAGTGTTTTCCAAACTGACGTGTGCAATACCACAGCACTAGGTGTTGCTAAAATGTTTATATGGCCTTTTACATCTAGAATTTAATTCAGGAAAGAAGATGTGGAATTCTGCCCTCACATACTTCAACATAGCCACAGTTTACTTGACTAAGAGCCATCTGGGCTAATTTTGAAAGAGTATTTCACCCACAAAGCCTTCCCTCTAATTCTGTGCTATGCACGACAACCCTTAGTGTATGTTAAATATTGCAGTGTGGGATCTTTGGTCATGGTACAGCTAGATGCCATTTTCCATGGGCAGCCAGTATGTCTTTTATATCCTTGCAGAAAGAGAATGAATAGGAGTGATTTTTACCTTGGTAGTGAAACTTCCCTGATGTTGTTAATTATACTCTTTGAAGCTATTTGGGATTTAGAGGCCTGGAGGATTCTGGTTGCCCATTTCATTGATGATGTTTGTATTTGTATTATCTGCTTACAATTTATTATAATGTAGTTTGCTTAATTGTAAGGGTAAAGGAAGTGCATTGGCTTTCAGAGTGCTTGAAGCTCTTGCAATGTGAAAAATATGAGCAAGCAGAGCAGAATCCATGGGTTGACAGTGAGAGTTATCAGAACATTTGCTGGACAGGAATAAAAGGTCTGTTTCAGTACACTCTATACATTTCAGCAGCCATATTAATTCTGTAGGGCTTTTCAGCCTTGTAGTCTTCTTCTTCGCTCTAGAAGGAAGACATCAAAACATTCATGTGATTGAAGAAAGATAGTTTACTTTGAGGACAAATATTCTGCTTCTTTAATTTATATCTGTAGGGAGACAGAAAGCAGAGGTAGGAAAGGGTCTATTCAGCAACTCTGTAGGGAAGCACTGTTCTTTTAGGAGAAAATAAAGCATGTTCTATTCTAATTTAGTCTCTTTTTTCAGTCTTTACAAAGAAGTAGGAAAAAAAAGATACCTCTTTTCTGATTCTATACTCTTGGCTATCACAGAAAGGAGGAGCTGTCCGATGCATGGTTTAAGGAATGTCAGAAACTTCTTAATTATACAGGACAGGTAAATTGGAAAAGAGAGGTTCTAAACCTGTATCTCCTTGCCAGCTGACTGCTCTTATCAATGGCTGCCTTGTAAAATATCTGAGGAATGAAAAGAGTTTTTGTCTGAGTCTAAGCTGGGCTATGCTTCTAGGAATTCAGGAGCAATACTTCCTTTTCTATTCATGAACACCTGGTATAGCCAGGCATCACAGGATGGGGGAATGACAGGCCAGGAAGGCGGAGTGCAACCCTTCTGATCTGTAGCATTTCTTCAGTTGTAGGTAATTTATCCTTGTTTGCCAAGGGAAATTGCTCCAGTCTTCATCATTCCCAGGAATCCTAAAGCATGTTTCTGGTTAAGAGATGCGCATTCCTCTCAGCTTGCCTTTTTTATCAGTGACAAGGCATCTCTGTTCTTACATACTTAGTGATTTTGATGCCTGCTGGCCAAGGATGTTCATTGAACAATAGCTCTTCCTGCTGTTCATATTTATCTAGACAAACATCATTTGAAGAATAATAGCTATAATTGTACAAACTCAACAAGAAACCTCATAGAATCATTAGGCAATGGAAGGGACCTCGAAAGATCATCTAGTCCAATCCCCCTGCAACAGCAGGGTCACCTAAACCAAGTCACACAGGAACACATCCAGGCGGGTTTTAAACATCTCCAGTGAAGGGGACTCCACAACCTCCCTGGGCAGCCTGTTGCAGTGCTCCATCACCCTCACTGTGAAGTTCCTTCTCATATTTATGTGGAAGCTCCTATATTCCACCTTACACCCATTGCCCCTCATCCTATCACTAGAAGACATTGAGAAGAGTCTGGCTCTATCTTCCTGACACCCACCCTTCACGTATTTATCAATATTAATGAGGTCTCCTCTTCTCCAAGCTAAAGAGACCCAGCTCCCTCAGCCTCTCCTCGTAAGGGAGGTGCTCCACCTCCTTCATCATCCTTGTTGCTCTACTCTGGACTCTCTCCAGCAGCTCCACATCCCTCTTGAACTGAGGAGCCCAGAACTGGACACAATACTCCAGATGCGTCTCCCCAGGGCAGAGTAGAGGGGGAGAAGAATCTCTCTCAGTCTGCTAACCAGCNCACCACTCTGTGGCTTCTATCCTGTACCCAGTTCAGGATCCACCTCACTACCGGATAATCTAGACCACACTGCCTCAGTTTTGCTGTGAGGATGCTGTGAGATTCTTTGTCAAATGCTGTACTTAAGTCAAGATAGACCACATCCACTGCTCTGCCATCATCCATCCACCTGGTTATACCCTCATAAAAGGCTATCAGGTTGTGCATTTAATGATTTAAAGTCATGTCATGTGCTTTTTCTCCGTCCCATCTTTCTTCAAATTTATGGGCTAATGTATTTTACTTAGCATTTGTGGATTTAGAATGGATGGGTTTAAATTTTGAAATAAGTGTTTATGAGCTTGTCTGTATGTTTCATCATTGTCATATATTAAAGTACTTTGTAAAGACTGATGTATTTAGCCACAAAACTACCATGTCTAATAACTGCTATTATTTATTTTCATTTTACCAATAAAGAACTGGAGTATTGAATGACTTGCCAAGATCACACACAGAAAATCTGGTGTAGGCACAATTAGCGTTTTCATATTTAACCTTCATAGCAGACACTAGATACTTCACAGTGATGGAATGACACACTTAAAAGTGAAGACACAAGAACTGCTCACTTGAAATACAAGCTGATAGGCTCTTCACAAGTTTTTTTCAGAATGCCACAATCCTGCCAATAGCTTTTTAACTGCCATTTAGGTATTTGGCAATCCAGGACTGGATTTTTCCGCTCCCTGTTGCTTCAGGATGCCATTCAGGCTTACTGCTGAGTAGAAACATGGTCTCTACAAGTAACTAGGGAATCAGTTTTGTTACCATGGGCATTACTAGTACACATTTTATTAAAAGAAAACCTTCCAACTTAAGTCGTTCTATGAAAACCAAATGAGAAAGCCACCTCTGTGTGAATTTATGAATGGAGTTACAGATTTAATTAAAGGTACTGTTTATTTGTGTTTGTAGAGGTTTGGAAAAAAATCCTGTTATTCTGTTATCTTCTTTCTCATATTTTTACTTCTTAATTTTTCCTTTAATGGTTTGAGCAAGAAGTAGTAGGGGAAATTATCACACAGGGTCACAGAATCACAGAGCATTAGGGACTGAAAGGGACTTAGAAAGATCATCTAGTCCAATCCCCCTGACACAATAGGATCACCTAGAACAAGGAACAAGTAATAAGTCAGGGAAGGGAGCCAAAAGACCCGTGTGGTTAACCAGGGAACTACTGGGCAAACTAAAGACGAAGAAGAAAGCCTGTAGGTCATGGAAGGAGGGGGTGGCCACTTGGGATGATTATAAGGCTCTGGTAAGAAAATGTAGGGATGCAACTAGAAAGGCCAAGGCCTCCTTGGAATTAAACCTTGCAAGAGAGGTCAAAGGCAACAAAAAGGGCTTCTTCAAACACATAGCAGGTAAAACTAAAACTAGAGGCAACTTAGGCCCCCTGCTGAATGTGGTTGGTGCCCTGGAGACAGAGGATGCAGAGGATGCTAAGAGGAATTTCTTTACTGAAAGGACTGTCAGGCATTGGAACAGCCTGCCCAGGGAGGTGTTTGAGTCACCTTGCCTGGAGGTGTTTAACTAGAGAATAGGTGCTGCTTTGGGGGACATTGATAAGGTTAGGAAAAGGTTGGCTCAATGATCTTAAAGGTCGATTCCAGCTGAAACTATTCTTTGATTCTGTTCTGTGATGATTGAGCTTGGATTTGGGAACTACTATCATCAGAAGTACTCCAAAAATTAAAAATCTGATGCTAGAGGAACCCAATATTTTGGATGTGGAGCCCAGCACAACCTTTTGGATTCTTTGCTTGATCTGAAGACTGTGTAACGCACAGCCTAGAAATAAGTGTGTAAATCAATCATCAGTTCAGTTTATCTTGAAAAAGACATACCAAGTTGCTGAAGAGTTCTTACCAAAGGAATGTGACCATGGAAAGGCAGCCAAATGTGACCTATTAATTTTCTTGTGCAATATATGCAACTAAGCATTTAATCTAATTTATAGGCTTTTTGCAATATAAAATTAATGACATGTACCATTTATTTTAAGGTCTGCTATTAGTTAAATGCATCAGCTGGATTTTATTTTTTTTTCTGAACAATTATCTGGCTTGGAAATTTAATCAAGTCATTAGGTAAAATTATTATCTCAATTCTGAAAGACCTACAGTTGTCTGGATCTTTAGAGAAGATTTATAGGGAAAAAATAAATTAAAAATTTTCTAACCCTTTCCTTAAAAACTTCCATGAAGCATGTGGTCTATTTAGCTTGGAATATTTCGCTTTACAATGACCATGATACATCTGGAACCCTCTCAACAAAACTGAAACTATGAGAATTCACATAATAAGATTAAATTAATTTACAGTTATACCACAAAGTTCTCTACCTGTTACGCTTCCCTAAGTGCTTCATCTTGGGCAATTAACACTGATGCTGGTTTGAGCTAAATGGCAAAAATCTCCTTAATAACTTCTAGATGTTCAGTATGCAAGGTTATATTTTGCATTTAGTTTGGGTGAGTTTATTTTCTAGACCTTTAATAATACCAGGTAATGTGGAGAGTTGGCAGCTTGCTAAGCCTTACCATCGGGAACAAATAGAATTCCAGCCATTTGATAGAAATAGATAGAAAATATAATGATAGATAGAAATAATAATAGATAATATATGGAAAATATAATAATTAGTCTTGAGACACAAAGACTGATACATTTCAATATGTGCTTCTTGAAGAGCATTTTCCATCGATTCTCTGCATCTCTCGCTGGCCTGAGAGAAGCTACTAGTCTGGGAGACGAGCTGAATGTACAAAGGGACTTCCAGATCTTAAGATCCTGGTTGTCTTTGTTTGCTGCTGCTAAATAGTCTTTAAAAAAACGTAAAATGTCACAGCTGTTTTAAAAGGATGCAAAATAAATTAGAACTGTTTAGAAGGAGCTGTGTGAGATTGTGAGTGTGTATGTTGGTAGTGTATATATGAATCCATTTTGAGCGGTTCCTACTTAGAATCGTACAATCATAGAATTATTAGGGATTGTAAGGGACCCCAAAAGATCATCTAGTCCAATCCCCTTGCTACAGCAGGATCTCTTCACTGGAGAAGTTACAGAATCAGAATCACTCAGGGTTGGAAGGGACCACCTGATTATCCAGTTCCAACCCTCCCAGCAGGGACATCCCACCCTAGACCAGGCTGGCCAGAGCCCCATCCAGCCTGGCCTGGAACACCTCCAGGGATGGGGCCCCAACCACCTCTCTGGACAACCCATTCCAGGCTCTCACCACTCTCATGGTGAAGAACTTCCTTCTCACATCCAGTCTAAATCTACCCATCTCCAGCTTTGCTGCATTGCCCCTAGACCTGTCGCTACCCACCATCGTAAATAGTCCCTCCCCAGCTTTTTTGGAGGCCCCTCTCAGATACTGGAAGGCCACAATAAGGTCACCTGGGAGCCTCCTCTTCTCCAGACTGAACAGCCCCAATTCCCTCAGTCTGTCCTCATAGGAGTGGTGCTCCAGCCCTCTGATCACACAGCTTGGTGTCATCACCAAACTTGCTGAGGGTGCACTCAATGCCTTTGTCCATGTCACCGACAAAGATGTTGAAACAAGGCTGGTCCCAGGACCGATCCCTGAGGGACACCACTTGTCACTGGCCTCCACTTGGACATGGATCCATCGACAACCACTCTCTGGGTGCGGCCATCAAGCCAGTTGTTTACACATCTAGTGGTCCTCCCATCAAAGCCATGTTCCACCAACTTGGAGACCAGAATGTGGTGCGGGACAGTGTCAAAGGCTTTGCTCAGGTCCAGGTAAACGACATCAGTCGCTCGCTCCTCATCCATTAATGTTGTGACCTGTTCATAGAAGGCCAGAAGATCTGCACACGCTCCAGCATTTCCACAACCCTCTTGTAATAAGGGCTCTAGAACTGGAGAAGGTCCTCCAGGTGGGGTCTCACCAGAGCGGAATAGAGGGGGAGAATCACCTCCCTTGACCTGCTGGCCACACTTCTCTTGATGCAGCCCAGGATCCGATTTGCCTTCTGGGCCGCAAGTGCATGCTGCCGGCTCATGTTGAGCCTTTTGTCCACAGGCACCCCCAAGTCACTCTCCTCAGGGCTACTCTCCAGCCAGTCGCTGCCCAGCCTGTATTTGTGCCTAGTATTGCCTCGACTCAGATGCAGGACCTTACACTTGGTCTTGTTGAAGCTCATGAGGTTGGCTTGTGTCCACCTCTCCAGCCTGTCCAGGTCCCTCTGGATGGCATTCCTTCCCTCCAGTGTGTCTGTCATTAGTGTTACATCATATACGGATAAAAGGAATTTGTATAGACACATGTATGTGCTTGTGTACGTGTAGATGTTTTTCAGAACAAAACCCTGTATCAGTCTCACAATAAATATTTTTTCTCTATTTGCTTCATTCTCTATTTACAATTTGATACCTTCATTTTCAATCTCTATAACAAGGACACTACAATTTGGTCTACTGTTCTAAGAGTCTATAGCACTCCAAGTTTTGGTTTTGTTTGTCAATACAACATGGGTTTTCATGACAGCACAACCGCCTTTATTCTAGTTTAATTACTGTTTCTGGTGTTTTATCATCTTTTTTTTTTTATATCCACTCCTAATCAAAGTGATAAATCAATAGAAGACTGCAAAGAGCATCTAGTAATTCTCTTGAAGTTTACTTGTGAGTATTTCACTTCTATTAGTACTTCATACTGTTTCTAATTGTACCTTGTACATTTGAATACTTGAGGAAACCAGGGTGCTTCTGATCCCGTTTGTTTTCCTAGTCTTTATACAATCAAGGGCTGATGTTTATTATCACTGTGTGCTGCTGTGCTTACAGATGTTAGTCTAAATTTTCTTCCTGGCAAAAATCCCTGTGGATTCAGTAACAATTTGCCTGTTAAGATTTATAGATGTCCCTGATAGAGCAGCCAGGGTTCAGCTTAAGTTCAAGAGGAAGAAGACATGTAATGCTCATAGAACAATCCAGTCCAGAGGGAAGAAGGGTCCACAGTGTGGTCTGGTCAACTGACATGTGACACAGCTCTTGGGAGGAACATGACTTTTTCTGCCTAAATCTTGTGGCTGTGGCATAATAACGCATAACCTTCAAAGGCTGCTAGGGCTGGAGGCTAAAACTCATGTTGAATCAAAAGCTAAGTCGTGAGATTGATGCTGTAGTAGGTATTTAGTGCTTCAAAACTCTCCGTGGGCTGCAGGATCAAGTTTCAAGTGAGAAAATCCCCTCCTTGCTTATATATCTAATTTTTTTCTCTGTAGCAAGTGTTTGGCGTGAGTTATACACTTAGTGTATACAAGCAAATGTCAAGAATAAGCTGAACTTAATTCAATATTATTTGGGTTCTCTCCTCTTAAAATACCATTCTCTTATTTGGGGAAGCAGGAACTGAAAAGACTGGGAACGCCTAATGACTTTTCATGAATAGACTGCACGGGCAGATATGCCTATCTAATTTCCTGCCCTTGAGAGTTTTATGACCTCTTCAGCACTGAGTCTGTTTTTTACCACAGCCATTCATCTGCTGATGAGAATGAATCTTGCAAGTAATAGTTCTAAGTAGCAAATTATCATAAGCTTCCTCAGGATTCTCCATTAGAACACCTGAAGTGTTGCTGTTTTGAAGTGTGTTTAATTATAGCGAAATTTGAATAAGGGTGGCACTCAGCAGGCCCACAGATCTTGAAGCAAATTATACAAAGTGCCTTTTTGAACCTAACTACTCAGTAATATCTCTCAAAAGTTTATCCAACAGTTTTAGCAATGAAATTCCTTGTTGTCTTTAACCCATAATGAAAATTTAAATCAAAAACATTCTCAACTTCATGTCAGTTCAGGCTCAGTATATTTTAGTAGAGGTGGTTGTTTTGCAGATAGTTTTATAAAAAATTAGTTTTTTCTTTTTTTTTAAAACAACTATATTTGGAAAATGTATTCATTCAAGAAAAAGAAAAATGAAGCTTTAACATTTTCACCCTTTGATTTTCAGTGTTTCCGTAGGAAAAACAATTATTTTTTCATTTGGCAATACCTGCCATTTTGTCAATTACAATTTCTCAGGTTCAGGTAAATAATGGTATACACAAGTACATTCTTATGATTTGCAATATATGTTGAACAAATAGTTTTACAGTGCTAATTATATACTGACATAATGATTTACCATTTATTAGTTTAAGATAGAACTTTTGAGAAAAGGAAGATTATTATTTTAGTCTTTAGTGAAAGACATTTGTGGTGGGTCTTCTTTCACTTTTCTTCCCAAAGGAACTTGGTATGTATACACACTAACTTCATGTGGAAGTTAGTACAGCTAGGGAAACTGGTTACTAACAGAAGAAGTGTAAGGGACATGGCAAGAGTGTGAAAGTAGTAGTAGCTTCCCTTTGTGGTAGTAGAAATTATCACAAATTTGCTTTGGGACTGGTGTTTTTACCATTTCCTTGATAAATCTGTCATAGAAAATGGGACCATGCCAGTGAATGCTGCTATTAGACATAATTTCTTCTCATTTGTGCCAGAGGAGGACTAGAAAATAACGTAAAAAATAATTAGAAGATGGTGGTGTATGAAAAAGTCATGAAACAGTATGTTGTAGTTTAAGCCCAGATAGCAACTAGGCACCACTCAAGTTCCTTACTCACTACTCCCTGCCTGCCCTGGGTGAGATGTGGATAAGCATAGAATCAGTCAGATTGGAAAAGACCTTTGAGATCTTGAGGTCCAACAAAATAACCATACTCTACCAAGTTCACCACTCAAACCGTATCTCTAAGCACCACATCTAAGTGATCTTTAAATGAATTCAGGCATGGTGCTGCAACCATCTCCCTAGGTGGCCTGTTCCAATACCCGACTACTCTTTCAGTAAAGAAAATAAATTTCCTAATGTCCACCCTAAACCTCCCTTGGTGCAGCTTGACGCTGTTCCATCTTGTTCTACCACTGATGACCTGTGAGATCAGCACCCACCTCTCCACGGTGTCTCTTGCAGAAGTTGGATAATTGGTCTCCCCTTAGCCTCCCCTTCCTCAGGCTGGCTAGCTCCAGTTCCATCAGCCACTCCTCGTAAGACTTGTTGTCCAGGCCCTTCTCCAGCTTTGTTGCTCTTCTTTGCGCCTGCTCCACTACCTCATTGCCTTTCTTGAATTGAGGTGCCCCAAGCTGACCACAGTTCTTGAGATAAGGGGAAAAGTACAGGGGAAAAATCTGTTCCTACTCCTGGTGGTCACACTATTTCTGATACAAACCAGGATGTCGCTGGCCTTCTTGGCCACCTGGGCATACTACTGGCTCATATTCAGATGCTTGTTGACAAGTATCCCCAGGTCCGTTTCTTGTGGATAACTTTCCAGCCACACTTTCCCAAGCCTGTAGCATCGCATGGGCTTGTTGTGGCCCAAGTGCAGGACCCAGCACTTTTCCTTGTCAAAGCACATACCATTGACATCAATCAAGTCTGCCTAAGTGTCTCTTTAAAGCCTCCCTGCCCTCGAGCAGATCAGTATGTCTGCTCTACTTTGTGTCATCTGCAGATTTACTAATGGTACAGCCTATTTCTTCATCAAGATCATAATAAAGACCTTAGGCTGCTTGAAGAGCAACCTGATGGGCTTTGTTCAGGTGCCTTGACTTGCAGTGTTACCAACAGTGACACTCTGTGTGGTCATGGAAGTTATGGTATAACTTCGCTGCTTTTGGTCCAGCAGTTTCTTAATATCATAGTTGTGTGTCTAACCTGTTGGCTTCTGCAAGCCTTTATGGGATGACTGTTTGACTAGATTTCACTGTAGGTTTTTTTATAATAATATTGTGATAGCTACTTATGTGACTCTGCTGTACTTCTTTGAAGTCTGTCCAAACATTGCAGCGTGGTTTTTAGATATTGAGAGGATGGCTGGTCTTGTTTTTTTTTTTTTTTTTTTAATCACTGTGGCCCCTGTGTAATTTAAGATTAAAATGAAACATCATAGCACTGTGTTGAAGCCTTTCAAGCATTTCCCTGAAAGGATAGAGACAGGCTCTTGAAGTTGAAGTCATTTCAGTTATGTGACTAATGTGTCAGTAGAAAGTTGGTGTGATAAGTGCATTAATACAATTTTATCATTATGTATTAGGCTTTTAATTAGTGAAAGCAGACACAGATCATTAGGGGTTTGAAGAGACCTCCAAAGGCCATTTAAAGCTAATCCAGAAAATTAACATAATTAAGAAAAATCTAGGGATGTTTTTAAAAGAAAAAAGGAGAGGAAAGAGGGGAGAGGTATGTGTCTTCAGTACCTACTGACAGGAGAAAAGGAAGCAAACTGAAAGTAAAAATCAGCAGGAGTCTAGTATTGGAAGTTGGGAAACAGTGAGACGATTCCAGCTCCTTCCTTTGCACCATTCCTCCATTTTATGAAATGTCATTTAGGCAAAAGAAACCAGAAATGTTCAGATTAAGGTTCAGTAGCAAACTGAATCTTTAAAAAGTGATAGAACGTGTGTCCGAAGAACTGTTTCAGACAGACCAAGCAAATATAGCTCCAAAAGCTTGTTGGTGCTGTAAGCCTGAGAAGACAGCTGGTTGGACAAACAAGTTAACACTGCTGTTGGAGGTGCTTATGTTCTATTGGAGCTCGTTTCAGTCTTCAAAATCAGTTTACAAGGAACTGCATTAAGTTCTGCATGGCAAAGTTTTGTACTGGGGGGACTACAGGAGAGGCTTCTATGAAAAACTGCTAGAAGCTTCCCCTGTGTCTAATAGAAACAATGCCAGCCTGCTCTACTATGGACCTGTTGCTGGTCAAGGCTGAGCAGCCCATCAGCAATGGCTATAGCACCTCTGTGATAACATATTTAAGAAGGATGGTGGGGTAAAACACAGATTACTGGTGTAGCTAAAGAGAGGAGTAAGAATGATTTGACTTAGATGAACTGTGGAGGTCCCTTCCAATCCCTAATGTTTTGTGATTCTGTGAAAACAACTCTGAAGACATCAAGGTCAGTGAAGTAGGAGTGGGGGCAGGTGCTCCAGGCATCAGGACAGATTCCTCTGTACATTGTGGTGAAGACCATGGTGACTCCTGCAGCAACCCATGGAAGTAAATGGTGGAGCAGATATCCACATGCAGCCCATGAAGAATTCCATGCTGGAGTATTTGAATACCTGAAAGAGGCTGTGACTCTGTTGGAAGTCCATGCTGGAACCGGCTCCTAGCAGGATCTATCAACTCATGGCGAGAACAAAGCCCACACTGGAGCAAGTTATCTGGCAGGACTCCCGGAATAGGTTTGTGTTGCAGTAATTATTTGAAATACAGTTGTGATTTAGGAATTTGTATTTGGTAGCACATAGTTTATTTTTTCCCGCGTATCAAAAATGCATTCTGTAGCAGCAACACCTGGGAACATAAACTTGTGTTCCTTATTAGTTTGATATTGAATTCTTTCTTTTGTTTCTGAATTCGTCTTTTCATTTGGTTTGCTGAAGCACTGATTAAATGTACAGTATCATAGCCCATGTCATTATTAGCATCCAAACACTGATTACATGACAGCAGATGTCAGAAAAATGTCACAGTTAAAAGGATAAGAATGTAGAAGACAGATTTTGCTCTATCTGAAAACCTCTTCTTTATGAGGAGCAAGTGCTGGAGTGTTTTGCCTGACACTAGTTTATTGCATTCTTCAAAGTGATATTTATCAGAGTAATTGGAGAAAATAAGAATGTGACTATTTAGACATCCTTTGGTTATGATAGGAAATATACATTTCCTACTCCAGTGTGTAGACTGCATGATGAATAGATTCATGCTAGTGCGGTGTTCAGGCTTTTTCAACACTGGTAAGAAAAGACTTCATGAATCAAGCTTTACCATGCAACTGACTCCAAAATGAATTGCCACTAGTCTTAAGTAACCATGGGATTTCTTAAGAAATAATAATATTGGCATGTCACTGGCTGGCCACACTGACCAGGCCTGGGATGAATTAACTAATTAATTTAGCAAAAGTGCTAATGAGTTGAAAACAACAGGGATGATGCATTTACCACTTATAAGTCACAGGCAAAAAGGGATAGGCTCAATTTGGGGAAAAACATCAAACAGCAGAAAAACCCCCTCACCAAACATAGAGCAATCACACGGTTCTTACATGCTTGGGCCCAACTTTTTTATCTCCTTTCTCTTGAGGGGTAAAAAACCCTGAGCAGTCTTTTTCACTGTAGTAGCATGGCACGCCCCCCAACCAGGAGGTGAGTCCTTGTGGTGGGTTCAAGACCACAGTTGAAGGAAGAGAAAGCAAATCAGTTAGGTCTCGATGAGATCTCAGAAAGAATTTGCCAGGCAATGTTTAGCTTAGGGAAAATGGAAAAGGGTTTATTAACTCTATAACTGTATACAGAAAAGAAGAAAAGGTTAAGCAAGTTTATGCACACAAACTAGAAACTGTGTCACAAATGCCATCACATACTCTGAGAAAAATACAACGGGGAATTGCTATTGTATCAGTCCTTGGGTTTTTTTCACATTAGAGACCTGCGGAAAGGAGCATGTCAGTTGAGTAGAGATGAGTACCAACCCTCTGTATTATTCATGTGTCACCCCTGCCTGCAAACAGCGGTACCTAGGCTGGCCAGACTGATGCATTCTTNTCCACTATTTTCAAAAATGGGGTGGCCCAGTCACAGGGCCCCAGCCGCGTGCGGG
>VXBP01000401.1:0-164131 GCA_013400115.1 Rhinopomastus cyanomelas
GGCAGGTTCAAGTCGCCCACAAGAACAAGAGCTGAGCAAGTTTGTACACCGAGCCCCATGCTTCCTTATTTACAGAGCAGCTTTGTTCCTCAAAGGACTGTCTGCAGGCAACTCAGCGACTCCATCAAGGCTGACTGTGTAACACAAGAACCTCAGCACTGCTGACAGACTGACACACTGGTTTGGTTCACGATGCCAAACTGGGAGAAACTTGAGTCCAGTCTGTTTGTGCACCTCTCTGCTGGTGTAAAAGCCAGTCCTCTGCCTTGCACGTGTCGACGCACAAGTCAGTCACTCTCTACGCCATCACCAAAGCCAGACACCCGGAACAAATGCCATCACGCACTTGAAAGGTGACTCCAGAGGGTTTCCACAGCACCCGCTGGGAAACAAGTCTGGCCACTATGACTTCTGAGAGGTACCAACAGGAACAGCAGAGGCAAAACACTGCACATCATTAGTCCTCAGAAGGAAGACCTCTGCACCCAAAGCACATGCCAGGCAGGTCTACCTGGGACTGAGAAACACACCTGCGACGCACGTGGAGCTCAGTAACAGTCTCTCTATGGTATTTGATCTTCCAGTGCCTCGGGAACAGCAACCCACTTTCTCAATCCTGTCCTCAGTCACTCCCATCCCAAAAGACTGCCACGTCCAGCCATTTAACTTGAAAAAACAAGAAAATGAAAGTTCTGAAGACTCTGTAGCCAGACTGATGCGCAGGCACATCGAGCCGCACGTGAAAAGGGGGAAGGAGAGACACGCAGGGACTTACGGGCTAGGCAGCTGCCTGAAGCACGGGGCAGCCACTGCAAGGAAATGTTTGCTGTCCTTGACATCTGGACCCGAGTCCCAACAGCAAGCTTTGACCCGTCTTTATCACAGCAAAAGCCGTTTCCTTGCTGCCAGCCCTTGGAGTTCGTCTCCCGACAGCAGACACAAGGCGTCATAGTTAGACCCAGCACGACCCTGTTGGAACTTCTGGATAGGGACTGCCCTAAATCAACCACCAAAACGTCACCAGCACAGAGATCAAACCTCTGTGCCACTTGCCACCGCACATCCTCTTTTGTCTGTCAAGAGGACGATGCTGCTCACTTCCCTTCAGTCTTGTCTCCCACATCCTCAGGAGTTTACAAAACCCTGCTGTAATTTTCTGTTGCTGCTGCTGCTGACGTGTTTCCCCACCTTCCACCTGCCAAAAACTCTCCGGGAAGGCAGCCATCCCCCTCTTCCAGAGCTGCCTTTCTGAAGATGCTCTATTTCCTTCTGTATTCGCTCCTGCATGCATCCCTGTGACACCCTGTTGCAGTTTGAGAACTGCCATGGGTCCTGAGCCACGAGTTCAACAGGGTCTGGTTCACTGTCTAGAGGCCTCAAACGTGATTCAGCTCCAACACTTGCTAAGGTTCTACTGACAGAGCCTTTCTGGAGGCAACTATCGCTCCAGCACACACATCTGCTGCAGAATCCCACACAGGCTAGCGCCGCCGTGACTTCCCCACTGGCTGCAGGCTCTCGGCACCTCTTGGTGACAGAGCATCCAGACCCCTCATTCTCATTTCTCTAGTTGGAGGAAATTCATTGAACTCGAGAGAAATGCCCATGAGTCACTCTAAGTCTCTGCCTCTTCTGAGCGACATCCAGGTGGGAAACACCGCTGCTGGTTTTGTCTAAGGACTCGTCCAGGAAGTCAAAGTACAACAGCAGCTTAATCTGCAGCTGAGAGAGGCACAAGAGGGCACCAACGATGGCAAGGGGGGGGGGCCAGTCAACAAGGTGAACTCTGCTCACCTTTTACTGCAACCTCCTGAGAGCAGCTGCTTGCTTTGACCTCGAGAGTCAACGCCAGAGACGCCCCAACACAGCCCAGAGCAAGAATGAAAACGCACTGCTCCGGGAACACAACACGCACCTCGAGGCAGAGCTGCGCAAGGGCTGCCCTGAGCCTGCAGTCAGCAGTACGAGGAGCACTGCTGCCACAGGCTGGGGGAACGGGAGGGCAGGACCCTTGCGGAACCCGAGAGGGAGGATTTGGGACAGGAAGAAAATAACGCAGTCCCAGAGATGAGGACAGAGCTGGGAGAGACCTACGTACCCTTTATAAACACCTTCCCCACAGGTGCTGAGCCCTTCCCATGCCCCGTTATGATGTCACCTTGTCCATCCATCAAATCCCGTGCTACAGCCATGAAACAGTTCAGCTGCTTATGATGAGCAAATCCCAGCTATCTACGTTTGAGGTATCGCAGCAGTCTTACAACGCGTCACACCCGGGACATACTGGAAATACCTAGAAGTTAACCGAGGTACCCAGTGCCCTACAAGCCATGCACCCTGAAAGGGTCAATCAGAACTCATTCACGTGAAGAGATGACAGCCTGCAGTCTTGGAGAGACTCAAAAGCAGAGCAGACAGAGTCCTGGGCAACTCTCAGCAGCCCTGCCTGAGCAGACGACCTCCAGACAACCCTTCCAACCCCAACCACCCTGTGATTCTGTCCTCTGAAACAGATGGTAACAGACACGCACTTGGCCACCATTTGCAGCAGACCCCTTCAGCAGGAAGGCAGCACCAGGCAGATCTGTGCACGTGCACGGTCTGCAACGGCTGCAGCATGGGGACCCCTGGACTCCAGCGCAAAGGTGTCACTTGCAAGTGGAGAAGATCACTGCACCCCCAGGGAGCCACTCAGAAGAAACAAAGCTTTGATGAGGGAAAACAAGGTCGTAGCTTCCTACAGGACCCGGATCGTTCACTTTCATGATGTAACATGATGCTGAGTTGCCAACTCAGCCTCAAGAGCCAAAGCAAACTTCAACAAGGCTCCGCTCTACGATACAGCAGAAGCTCCTTAGTTTAACCAGCACTAATGGGTGCCTCAGAGAGCCCATCAAGGGATGAGGTCAGGAGAGTGCTGACAGTGCTTTCCCAGCGTGTGCGAGTTTCTCATGTGTTAACAAGGTTCTGTCTTTTGTCAACTTGGAACCAAAGGAGGCTGAAAGAGCGCAGATCTTCTCCAAGGACACAGGGTAAGAGCAGGTCACAGACCTCTCCCGAGAACACTGCAGCCCAATAAGTGGGTGCCAAGTGAAAGCCTGATTTTAAAATGGGAGCTGATGGACACTTCCCAACACAACACAGGAAGTGTTCTGAGAGCTTGTGCTACCTGGCGCCAACAGCACTTCAGATGCAGCACCTACCAAGGCTTTCGCAGAAGGCAGCGTTGAGAGACACCCTGCAGCTGGTAAGAGCTCACGCTGTGACTGCGCCCACACCAACACCTCCAACAACAGCGAAGGGCCAGGCACGGGAAAGGCGCTTCACTGGAAGAGCTTTACACTGTTCCCTTCGCTGCAGTCACCCACTTAGCACGGTGCCGAACTGAGCGACCTCAAGCTGCCGCAAGCAGTAGAACACGAACGGCACAAGAGCCCAGACCATCCTCTTGCACGTCCTGGTCCCTGTTGCCTCTTGCCTCAGAAGTCTGCAATCAGAGCAAACTAAGATCAGACACCCTTCCGACTGCCACTGCTGTGCACCATCGCAACTAGCAGAGCCTTAACAGCATCTCCACAAAGGTGATGGGAGCAAAGAACAACAACTGAAATAACTCCCAGCAGGGAATCACTGGTAAAGGAGCCCCTCTGCCACTGACTGAACACATTTCCTTTGACACTCATTCGAATGCAAAGACTAAACAGCTACACAACCCAGCCCAGTAACTGGGGTTTTGAGGACTCTTATCTGACAGGACACTCAACATCGAGGTTCTCCTACATCCGTAGGCAACGCTGAAATGTTTGTGAGAAGTTAAAATATTTGTTGTCTGTTTTCAGACAGCAAAAACCTGAAGCATCTTCTTTACTTTACTTCTTCGGTTTTGGTCTGCTTGCTCTTCTTCAGGTTCCAGTGCTCCCCTGGGAAGCATCTCCACAGCTGAAAGCAGGCTGTGGCACCTGCTATTTCCTACTGCAAAATCTGAGACTCAAGAGCAGGAACACTCCTGAATCATTTATCACTATCAACGCATCAAAAATTAATAGCCCAGCTAGAATTCCAAGGCACCCACTTAATGAGCTGGGACTCAGACCTAGGAGCATCGTGCCACCGTTAGAGAGACATCAAATTGTGTTCAGAGGACCTCATTAAGGGAGTGAGACCCACTGCTACAAAGTCAGTACCCTAAACCTCTGAATAAGCAGCCAAATCACAGAATCACAGGATGTCAGGGACCTCGAAAGTCCAATCCCCTGACACAGCAGGATCCCTTAGATCCAGTCACACAGGAACATGGCCAGGAGGGTTTGAAATGTCTCCACGGAAGGAGACTCCACAGCCCCCCTGAGCAGCCCCTTCCTGGGCTCTGTCACCCTCACTGGGAAGAAGATCCTTCTCACATTGATGGGGAACCTCCTCTGTTCCAGCTCACACCCGCTGCCCCTTGTCCTATCACTGGGTGCTGCTGAGCAGAGCCTGGCTCCATCCTCCTGACACCCACCCTTCACACATTGATCAGCATTAATGAGGTCGCCCCTCAGGCTTCTTTTCTCCAAGCTCAATATTTAGATGCTAAGGACTGACAACACTCACTGACAGCCAGTATGAAAACAAAGCTTTAAATTCGCATCAGCCAGGTTACTCTGCAGCACTACCGAGCTATCGCAGTGCTTTTGGTAGGTGCCAAACAGAAGCACTGCAGGGGGCTCATCCGTCAAACACAGTGAAGGTGATGGATTTCTGAACATCACCAGTGGTAAGAAGGACCTTCATGGGGTCACTGGCAGCACCCTACAGACACAACCTGCCCAACACAAGGGTTCCTATCCTCAGGGGGCGATCACTTGTTACGATGCCATAGGTTCTAAACGCATGCGTGCCATGAGCAGGAAGGGTGTTGCGCCGCGCTGCCAAAAGGCAACTCCCTTTCGCGAATCTATTTGGAAGCATTTAGCTTCATTTCAACACGCAGTTAGATTAAGTTCATGTTGGACTATTGAAGCCTTCAGAATAACCATCCATCCGAAGCCACCCGCAGCCTGAATTGCTGGTCTCTTCTGCGTTTGCATTGTGTGTTTAGTGAGAACCTGAACAGCCCCTAGTTTTTTTATGTAGCTGCCAAACCCTAATGCAGTGGGGTCAGAGGATGCCTGAAGCAAAATACCACCTGTGATACAGAGGGCTTTTCCCCTTTTCTCCTGCAGGCTGCCTAATGGATGGGCACAGGCAGTTCTGCATCACAGCATTTAGTCAGAACCAGCTCACCAAAACGTTCAGGGTTTGGCCACACTACTAACCAACAGAGAGACAACTTGGCCGCACTACTAACCAACAAAGAGACGACTTGGCCGCACTACTAACCAACAAAGAGAGCAAAGGAGAAACAACTAAACTAGACTGGATGGGAAGACGAGAAAGTTCTTCACTGAGAGAGTCACTGGCCACTGGAATGGCCTGCCTGGGGAGGTGGTGGAGTCACCGACCCTGGAACTGTTCAAGGCACGATTGGACATGGCACTTGGTGCCAGGGTCTAGTCTTGAGCTCTGTGGTAACAGGTTGGACTTGATGATCTATGAGGTCTCTTCCAACCTTGGTAATACTGTGATACTGTGACCCTCTGTACCTTGTCACACAGGGAGAAAAAGCCATCTCCTTTTCTAACAGTTCAGAAGGTGTTGTGATATTACTGCAGAGTTACAGGCTGCATCAAGATTAATTCATTATTCCTTACCTGTACCGATAACGAATGTCAGTAACTGATATTAATATTTACATTGATAAGCAATGTAAACAAGTACATTGCTCTGTTAATTTATGCAGGCATAGTGTAAGTGTTGGGTGGCATCAGTAACAACCGCTAACCCAAACAACACGTGCAACCCAAAGAGGAAATGAGAGCACGAATGCGTTCATGTGCCACAGGCTTGCAGAAGCTACCGTGCACAACCCACTTCCTCCCGCGTCCTTACAAACTGGGGCTTTCACTCTGCGCTCTTACCCCGCCTCTGCCCAGCGAAATGAGCCAGAATGCCAACTCCAGGTTCAAGCGTGGGAAAGCACACCACGTACCCACACAAAGGGACCCAGACTGTAGAAACTCAAAGTCACTCTGTGTTTGCTGGAACTCTGCATCCCTCTGGCAGGGAGCAGGCAGTTCTGCTCTGGATAGAACAGTCTAACCTTCCCAAACTCATCATACACAATGAACATCTCCACACACATCTCCCACTCCAAATTGATAAGAGTTATTGTTAAAATCATAACGACAGCCATAAAGGTAAAAGACGTCCTCACAGTCAAAAAAGGGTCCAAGTTAGTCCCTACTACAGACCTGGCTACTGTTAATGGCGCTGGGGAGGCACCTGGGCACAAGGGCCGGCACAAGTGAAAGGAAAAATTATCTTCTAGCTTGTGGGGACCATGCAGCCAGGCATCCAAGCTGTCTGCAAAGTGCAGCAGCCCCTGAGGACCATAAACCACAAGAACCGCAAGAGCTGGTGTCAGGCACAGGACCCAACAAAGTGAACCGGCAATCCTTGACACTGTGGAGTTCTACTGTCAGGCGACAGCGTCAATTAACTGACCAGCAGAACTGCTGAAGCCAAGGGGCCACGTCAGAAACGCGGAGTACGACCCAGTACACAAAGCCAAGGCGTGCTGCACGGCCCCCCATCCATCACCCGCGACTCACAGGTCACAAGTCACTAACTACAAGCTGATGCCGCTTGCTTTCCCTTTGGGAACACGACGGCGCTCGTGCGTGCCACAAAGCCTCGTGGACACAGCACAGGATGCTCTTCCGCAGGCAAGGCTCTCGCTAGCAGACTGGGGGTCACAAACGAGTCCACGCAGCCGACCACAAGTGGAATTTCTTGACAAGGATGTATTCCTTACGACATGAAAGGAGTCGTGCTCATCAGCTAGATCTTCAGTAACGGACCTGATCAATTCCTGTAAGGTACCGATTCCTCTGCCAAGTGACTACAGGATGGTTACATCGAGGAGGAAGAAAAGCGCAGTGACACAACCCCCTCCAGTACCACTGCTATGTGAACGATCTAGGCCCGAGATGAAAGGGCATCCTCTCCACTGCCCACTCAGCTACTGCTCACACTGCCCCTCGCAACTCCTCGGCAAGGCGTTGCGTCAACCACTGCAACTTCACAGACAGTTTACGCAACAGGATTCAGCAGGACACTGTTGAGGGCATCACTTCTGGGTTGGTAATGGAGAATTAAAGATGCCAGTTTATTTTATTAACTACGAGAAACGGGAAAGGAAGCACAGGGGGCTTCTGCCAAAGCAGAGCGATGACCCCACCTCTCAGAGCCGGCAGTGCCCTCCTTCAGATGCCGCACAAGCCAGCTTGACGACTCAAAAGCAGCCACCAAAGCACAAACTCTGTTATCGGAGCAGCACAAACCATCCCGAGACGGCTATCAGCCATCGCTCCTTTTGGCCACAGGAGCCGAGCAATCAAGATCAGTAGCCTTCTGCCTCTGAGCTGCCGCGTCAGCACGGCAGGTTCTCCCGTGTCAGGCACGGAGCTCGAGGAACACAGAGACGCTTCAAAACACTGTGATTCGCATCTCTTGGGACTTCAGTCATCGCACATCAACACCACACGTAAGCACACGGCTGCAATCTCCAGTTGGCTGTCAGGTCAGACCTCGAATCTGTCTGAGCAGCGTCCGCCCTGCGTTCCAGGGACAGTTCTGCTTCATGCAGACCCCAGATACAGGCAATTCCCGGGCATGTGCAGCCTTCATTTCAGGGTGCGAGGAGGGGTGGCAGAGCAAAGCCACCTGAACACAAAGACCGACCTCCTCTTCAGCAGCTACTTTTCACCCCATCTGACAACTCTGCTTGCCTAGGCCACACTTCCTGGTGTGGCTCCCAATGAAACCTCTGCAAGAGACTGCACCTCCGCTACCTGTCCTTGGTTGTGCTGCTCCACGGTTAGCACGACGCCCCGGAGTTTGGGTTCCCAAGCAGTTCCTTGCCTGGTCAGTTGGTCCTCCTTGAGGAGTCCCCAGTCCTCTTGCTCAACAGAATTGTGTTTGCCTGTGCTCTTGGTAAATCTTCATTAAAATCAGGATTTACGTGGGAGGATGGAGGAGCCCACTGCCTGGACACTGTCCTAGTCACCTCTGCTCCCAGCACCACACAGTGGCCTTCGACCTGCTGAAGGCTTTGCTTGGCCGCCTCATAGATGCCTGTTAGGGCGGGCTGTCAGAAAAACAATCAGAAGGCAGATGAACTGCGGCAGTCGCTCTGCACCACCCCAGATCCAGGTTCCAGGGAAGCCACAGACCTCCCCAGGTGACTGATCCGGCCGCTTTGTCCCAGAGAGGGCAAAGTCACCCACCACTACCACTTGTCACCGCACTTCCATAGGATGGGTCTGGAACTGGCGACACAAGGTGCTCGGCCCACAGTCCCCCCACCGCAGAAATCACTCGCGCTCCTCTGCCAGCGAAGCTCAGGCAAACAGCCACGAACAAACGGAGCCTTCTGCGCGAGCATCTGCCAACCTTTCCCCAGTCCAACGGCAGCGAGCACCCACCAAGGTTAATCTGACCTGATAGCTGGAGTGAGCGAGCAAGTACCACAAGCTGGGGCTAATCCAGCCCTGTGTGGGCACCGGCTGGCCAGCCAAATGGCCACTGCCTGGGGCCATGGGCAAGAGCCTAGTGGCCCTCTGCTACCTGAGCTGGTCAAAGACAAGTGTTGGGGAAGGGAGCACAGGTCTGCGTGGCTGCAGCCTGCAGCAAACTATTTCAGGACCACTGAGATCACCTCCCATCTGGCCAGCTTGAAACACACTCGACAAGGAGTTAAAGAGTGTGACAGGCATCGAAGTTATGCAAGAGTTTTCCTTCCCACTGGAAGCTGGACTAAGGAGCCACTCTGACACACACCCGCCGTATCAGCAGAACAGGGCTGTCCAACCCCACTTCAACAATCAGCTCCATTCCTTTCTCCTCTGAACTCCGCCCAGCGCTGGTGAGACCACACAGTCAGAACTCTCTCTCTTTGCCCCTGTATGATGGAGGACGGGCAGGGGATGCCTCCGCGCTACATCACTTTAACCACCTTCTTCCAACACACTGCTCCTAGAAGCAGCACTGTTTAAGACAGAATTTGTTTTGCGTCCGAACACGAAACACGAAGCAGGGGCTAGAAGTCCAAGGCTTCCTGGGAGACAGCTTTATCCACCCCTCAGTTCCAGCAAGAGACAACATGCACAGCCCAACAGCGCAAACAGGTCCTGCAGACTCGACCCCATCATGGTGAGGCCGCAGCCTTACGGAACGCAGCGCATTTCCCACACTGGATCCACTACGCAAATAAATCTAACGCTGCCCACTTCCCAGCCTGAACGGGTCAGCATCCCAGTATCTTGCAAACCAGCGTCTGCCACCGTGTTTCTCACAACAGAGCTCGTACAAAGTACAGGACAAACCAGCCTGAGTCAATCCTGCTGGTGACCTCTGGGGCAGCTGGGCAACTGAACTGGGGCTGCTCAGCCTGGGGAAGAGAAGGCTCGGCTGGGGACACTTCAGCAGCCTTCTGGTACCTGAAGGGAGCCGGCAGAGAAGCCGGAGATGGACTTTTTACTACAGACTCGAGTGACAGGACAAGAGAGTCTTTTCAGGATAACAAAAGAGACTTGCAAACTCCTCACCGTGAAGGTGCTGAGGCACTGGAACCGGCTGCCCAGGGAGATTATGGCTGCCCCCTCCCCGGAAGTGCTCAGGGCCAGTGGATGGGGCTCAGGGCAACCTGGTCTGGTGAGAGCTGCCCATGGCAGGGGGTTTGGGAAGCAGAGCACCTCTGAGGCCCCTAACCTGAGCCATTCCATGTTTCCATGCCATACAAGCAAATTGTTTCCTTCTCCTCAGCAGCCAGAGCACGACAAGATGAACAAACCGAGCAGCACTAAGCAGATCACAGATGGAAGGTTCAAGACAGGTTTCTCCACACAATTCTTCTCATAAACGAGACTCCAGAACCCCCAGTTACTTCTCCTCAGCACTTGTGGCCACACACATCATGCCTGCTGAAGCCTTGGCTAGCAGCTGAAGGCTGGGGCTCCCAAAAGTCACCATGGAAAGCCCTTGTATCGCCGGAGCCAGAAAACGATCCTGTAAGGAGCACAACCGCCCCGACCGCGCTGTAGGTGAGGGGAGAACACACCCGCACACGTCACTGCCTCAGACGCTGGCATAAGCCCTGCGTGCCCAGACAAGCCTATCGGTCGGACTGCAGCCCATCGCCCAGGTTGGGCACAGGTCAGGTTCTCTGCCCTCAACAAGCACCCTTGGCATCTGGCTGGGGAAAGCTCCAAGCCCGGCATCGGTTTGTCCAGAGCCAAGGCAGCGCTCGAGGAGTGCGCTGAACTCCACAACCCGGGTGGCAGGAAGGCAGACAGCGAGGGAAGGGATGGCCCAGTCTGTCTTCCAGGCCCACTTGACTTTCCTGGGACAGAGTGGCCAAGCAATGTCCGTCTGAATAAAAGCTATGGCAGAAGCCACTAATTGCAGCTGCCTCCTTTACACAGAGGATCGACTGAGGTCGGGACATTACTGAACAGCCAGCCTTTGTCGCTAACTTTCCCCTGCCTGCTGGCTCCCACCACCGTGTGATGCTGGCATTCGGATCCAGGTGGAACTCCCTTGGCTGGCGAGCCAAAGGCTGTGCTCTTCTCAACACAGGCTCTCCCCTAGCACAGGCTCCTCCATACAGGTCTGTATTTGCACAGCTCCCACGCGGAAAGAACAACAGTTGTGCTGCCTTCAAACGTTGCACAAACAACATGACCAAGGACAAACCAGCCCATGCAGGCTGCACTAGACCTCCAAACATCCCTCCCAATCCAAAGCCTTCAATGATTCTGTGTCACTTAAATGCTGCCTCTTCGCTCTGCAGACACAACCCTGTTCACCCATCAAGATAGTCGGGGCTGCTGGCGGGAGGAAGGACCTATGGAGTCATTTCTTCACACCCCAACAGGAACTAAGGAATAGAGCGGCGATTAGGCACAAATGCAATCACTCCCCACCAAAAAAAGAGCCTTCCTCTTGTCTTTCTGCAAAGACTCTCATAAAGGTGAAGTCTGGAGAAAAGCAGGTAGCTCTGGCAGCCTTGACCATCGCACACGTGGGCTGGTAACGCTGCCCCCGCCGCCCCGTGCTGCCAGAGAACACCGCAAATCGTAAGAGAATACCTCTGGCATTTGCTTTTCAAGGGCGTTTTGAAGTAGCACGCCTGGCCCTAGAGAACTCCCGTTGGCTGCCACGTTGACGCTGAACCATCACACCAGAACGGGGCAGTCCCAATTCTTCTGCCGGCGTTTCAGCGTCCCACCAGCACTGGAAGCACTGCCACAAGCTGTTCCCATGGGAGCTGGAAGGTCTCAATTTGCTGGTGTTCCAGACCGCAGCAGAGCAGATTCACTTCTGAGAGCAGGACGGAGAACCCGACAACTTCCCGCAGAGATGCTGTCTCAGTACGATGCCAGGAGAGGCCTCACAGGAAGGTATTTTCAGCACCACCCCTCTAGCTGCAGCAACCACTGTGCACCCTCTATTCTGCTGACGCTCACGGTAGAATGAATCTGACAATCCCCAAGTGCCAATTATGATTTTAAACAGACTGTCTTTTGTGTTGAGGCCTTCAGAAACTTTGAAGAGGAGATGTCAGGCAGCCAGGCTGATGTTTTCTGACAGACAATAGAACTGTTCCTCAGCTCAGTCTCGCAGGAGGACGAAGCAGCTGCCTCTGCACTGGGTAAATATCACTGTGTTCAAACACCGTTGCTCCCCAGAGCAAGGATGAAGGTTTTACAAAAGAAAGGTCTTAAGAAATAAGTGATCTGAAGGTTTGGATTTCTAAGACTGATTTTCCACAGGCTCTGCTTCACTCTTGCCCTTGTTTCCATCTTAAGAGGCTGCTCTTAGAACTATAGTTCCAATCACACGGAACCTCTTTCACAAAGACATCTTGCCTGCTCACAAAAACAGGAACCACAGCCCTTGGGCAGCCCTTGCCAAGTGCAGCATGAAGGTCACGGTGGTCTCTAAGAACTCAGGCAGCTTCTGTCACTGAGTTGCAAAGCTTTAGACATGAATCACAGAACCGTTTAGGTTGGAGAAGACCTTTAAGATCACCGAGTCCAACCACGAACCCAACTGTACCAGCCCACTGCTAAACCCTGTCCCCAAGCTCCATGTCTACATGACTTCTAAACCTGTCCAGGGAAGGCGATTCAACCACTTCCATGGGCAGCCTGCTCCAGTGCCAGATGATTCCTCCAGTGGCCAAGTCTTTGCTCATGTTCATCCTAAACTTGCCCTGGCACAAGCACAGCTGCAGGTCTGGTACAACCTGCCCGGCCAGGACTGGCCAGGACTCCCAGGGAGCAGCAAGAGGCAAGGGCGGAGAGACAAGCTGCTCCAAACAGCAAAAGCCCAGCGAGACACTGCAGGACGAGGACACCCAAGTTACACAGTCGTACGAGCAAGATGAAAAACTAGCTTTCAGCACCAGTGCTGAAACACCTGGTGCCTGCCCAGGGCAGCAGCTCAGGAGTCAACCCTGTGAAACAGAGGGGGTTTGTTCCTCTGCTCAGGCTCAACGAAGCAGGAGGAACAAAACCAGTCCACAAGGCTTTGTCACTTGTTCTTCCCTCCAAACCCCTCGATGCCCTGCAGGTGCCGTCCCTTTCCCTTTCTCCAGACTCTCTCTCTTCCACATTCTTCTGCTGACCCTCATGCTTCAGTCGGCATCAGTTTCTGGTATCACCACAGCCCCCGGAGCTGCCACAGAACCAGCAAATCCCTGCTCCCTCCCTCTCACCTGCAAAACACAGCCCTCAAGTGGATCTATCGCTTGTCCTTCTCGGCTGTCTTTCTCTCCCATGAGTGCCACAGCTTTGGCTCCAACACCTAGTTTGCACTCATCTCACCACAGGCAGCCAGGACGGCACAGAGGTGCCACCTCATCAGAGCCAGGAACGCCCACAGAAACTCAGCAGCTGCGCAGAGCAGCAACTCCATGTCACACTCTTCCCACGCTCTCCCAAAATCCAGGGCTCTGCTGACCTCTTTCCCCATCCGAAGAGGCTTCTTTTACAGCCAAAACAACACTGCCCACAAACACACACAGAACAGCTGTCACGTGGGCTCACACACCTTGAGCGCGCTCCTCCGGGCTGACGAGGCTCGGTCACAAGTCACCCCGAGTCACGGGTTCTGGCTCAGAGCTCGACACGCTTTGGTTCAGGGAGCTGCTCGGAACCCCTGCAAGGACACGGCGCACACGTGCTTGCTGCTGCAGCCCCCTGCAACCCTTCTGGGGCAGGGGCACCGCGGTGAAGGCGACTGCTGCTCCGACTCCATGCCAGGCACCGGGCCTGCTTCGGATACAGCAGAAGACCTTTGTGCCTAGAGACAGCTGAGCTGTCAGCCCCTGTGAGCAGGGGTGCACTAAATACTTCATCAGCAGCGATTCCTGCAGCCTGAAACAGAGCAGCCGCTGCTCTGCCCTGACCGCACTGCCAGGGGTGCCCAAACAAACAGGGGCACAACCGCAGCAGCCTTCAGCCTAGGGAGATCTCGCTGCGATCCAGCGAACACGCCCCAGCGAGACAACATGGTCTAGACTCGCGCCAACGTCTCTGGGACACTTGGGACAGGACGCGTTGGGCAAGAGCAGCCTGACAGCAGCTGGTGGCCAAGGCGCAGAGATGGAGCTGCGGTCTTCACCGCTAAGACAGATGACGTTCCGCACCGACACGTGACCCCTCGCGACGCGCACACAGCTTGCGACCGCAGAACCAAAAGCTCTGGGGACTGGAACGACAGCAGATGTTTGGTTTGCACCAGACTCACGACACGAGATAAAGGACAAAACATGTGGCTCACTCCGGCTACCTGGGCGGCAGGAACTGCGCTGCGAGGAACAGGAAAAGCAATCAATAGGTAAGTAGAGAACACGCTGCCAGGCTCTGAGAGGCTGGGCTACAGGAAGAGGGACCCTTTGCCCCGGCAGAGACCACACAGCAGTCAGCAGGAGTTACCAGCACCCTTCTCACGAGGCGAGAACGAGCAGCAGTTCTTCAGACACAAGGCTCAGGAGAAACTCCGACTGAGGACTAAAGCAGGCATCGACTTCCAGCTACAATCTAACCCTATTGATTCTTCTCCCGCATTTCCCTCCTGCTGAACACCGCTCATCTCGTCTCAACAGATCTCCAGGAGCCCTGCAACCTAACGCAGGGCTCCTCGCTCGGGCAAACATGCTGCCGCCACACAACGCGCTTCACCAGGGTTGCACAGCAGCTTCCTAGAAACTGCAGCCCTTCTCTGTTTTCTCCTCAAACTGAGTTGTCTGCTCACAACAAACTCATTGGTGGAACCTCAGGGAATTTAAACACAGAGCAAAGGGGATGCCCAAACGTTTAACATCCACAAAGACCTCCTCCCATGGCTCAGAACGCCTGAGCTTACGGCTCCTGAAGATACTGCTGGCCCCTGCTCTCGCTCCTGCCCACAGAACATCCCACAGACAGCACAAAGGCAGACATTTCCTTTTGTCTGTCCATACAGCAAGAGCTCAACCTTACAAATCCTATCTTCATGACAAGTTCTGAAAGCAATGGCAAGTGACTGAGGAGGAGTTGGGCATGCAGATGGACGAGGCACTGCAAGGAGAGATTTCCATGGCTGCTTCTCAGACAGGGTTTGGGTTCCAACCGCAGAATCCTGACACTGCAGTGTGGAAGCCACCTATCCTCAGGCACATCTTCCCCAAACTACTCACGTGCCAGGCAGTCCCTTCCCACGTGCAAACTTTTCTTTCCACAGCCACTGCCTCCGAGAGCTTAGCTGCGGCACCAAGGTCTTTCAGAAGGTAAACTCGGGATACACATCGGGGGAAGAAATGAGGAGCAACAGTACCCAGTCACTGCCCTCAGCAACTCTAAGTTGTAAATCTGATGCTGGGCAGCAGGTGATGGGAGAAAGAGTCGCACTGATGAAACACTACTGCAGCTGTGACTGCTGCAGAGAATTCACAGCTGCTTCGACTGGAACCATGAGAAGGATAAACTCTTCTAAGCATCTTATGAAAGGCAGGTCCTGTCCAACCAACCCGATCCCCTCTGACAACTAGGTGACCTGCCCAGTGAACAAGGGGAAGGCTGTGGATGTTCACCCAGACTTCAGCAAAGCACTTGACATTCTCCCACAGCGCCGTCCTGAAGAAGCCAGCGGCTCCAGGCTTAGACAGGTGGAGTCTTTGCTGCACAAAGAACTGGCTCTGTGGCCAAACCCAGACAGTTGTGCTGAAAGGATTAAAATCAAGTTGGAGGTGCTCCCCAGGGCTCATTGTTTAACATCTCTATCCATAATGTACAAAGAGACTGAGCAAGCCTCCAGATGGCACCAAACTGGGTGGGTGTGTTTGTCTGCTTGAGGGCAGGAGAGCTCTGCAGAGGGACCAGGACAGGCTGGATCCACAGGCCAAGGTCATTTGCAGATGTAACAAGACCGACTGATAGATCCTCCATCAACTTCAGTCACAACAACCCCACTTGGTGTTTGGCTGAGGGCTAGACTTGATGATCGTGGAGGTCTCTTCCAGCCTTAGTGATCCTATGCTTCTGAGACTCTAGTTTTCCTTCAGACACCCCTCCAATCCCCCAATCATGGCAGAGATGGGAAACTTTTCACTAGCATCAGTTTTGACTTCTGAGAGATGCCCAGTTGTCCATCGGCGCACTGGGACTTGCAACCTACACCACCACTGTTTTGTTCTACACCTCCAGCTAAGCAGCTGTTTCCACTTCCCAGAGTTTGCACTTCTGTGGAGAAACTCCCAAATAAGCAAAAACCTGGAGTATCCTCACCTAAAACACCCAAACATTAAAGCCTTGGGAACGCTGCCTTCACGATAAAAACACTAAAACCAGAGAGGGCGAATGTGTATGCAGAGCTGGACAAGAAGAAAACCTTGAGGACCACTGATACTGGTTTTAACACTTGAAACACCGGTAACCAGAGGTGGTGCTGAGATAACCAAGGCCTCTTTTTCTACAGACACGGGGGGGCCATGCGGGTGCCTAACGCGGGCTGGGAGAGGTCACACAGGGGACCAGTTTGCACCACCACACAAGTCCTTTGGTTCTTACAAATCTCTTCACCACGGGAGCACCGCCAGAACCACTCTGGCTGTGGCCTCGCCTCTTCTTTCCACAAGTCACTACCGATGCTTCTAAAACAAACACGAGTTCTGGTTCCACGAGCTCCTGTTGCAGACTCGAGCAACAGGAACAAGGCATCGGCAGGCAGCTCCGTTCTGAACTGCTTTCAGTAAGTGCTGGACAAGCAACGTCTCACCTACTGCCACTCTAAGCAAAGTCACAGCTGCAGCGCTGCTGGGGAGAAAGGGAAAGGGTGCAGGGAAGGAACAGCCCACCCTCTCGCCTCCCGGCGCATGACAGTCCAACTACCCTCAGCTATAAGAGCACCATCCTAAGTCTCTTATGGAGATCTCAGCTTCATTGCTGAAAGAGCTTTAGCTGAACGTAAATCCTGACCTGTGCTACGCAGCCAGCCGAGATCTTGCCAAGGATGCCTTCGCCACCACCTTCAACACACCCGGTCAGCAAACAAACACCCAATCGAGAGCATCGCAAACAGCCGGCAGCTTAACCTTTCTCTTGTCTCTAAAACTGCCAGACTCCACAGTGTTTGCTTGAGACTCTTCCTTTAGCCACATCCAATTTAAATGAGCCCCTGCAAATGCACTGCTCAGTCTCTCGTGAGAGGAGGCAGCCTTTACATGAAACACGAGCAGTGCCTGATGCTGAAGGAGACTCTCCGCATCCTCAATGAGATCTTGTTACAGGGCTCTCTTTCCTCTCGCTAGTGTGTGGCAGCGTGGCAGCAGCCGTCCTGCCTCTTGATGGCTAGACGCTCGCTGCACGGTTGTGCTAACATTCGCTGCTCTACAGGAACACAGTGCCTCACACGTGCACCAGAACCCACAGGGGCCACCTCAAACAACAACTGTCTCCGCTCCTCCAAGCATCTCACTCGTACGCGAGATCGGCATCAAAAGCCCTTCTGCTAATATTGCAAACATCTGACGTCTGGGGTTCAACCATCAGATCCTAAAAGCTTTTCTGCTTCTGAAAGCGTCCAGGGCTTGGGTTCTCCAAAGGCCTAAAGAGAAGTTCACTGCATAAACCAGCTACGTGGTCTTCAGAGGGAAGCCCGGCAGTTCAACCGACACCACAGATGAGTTTCTAACGGCAAGTGTTTTGGCTACGTCACGACGGCTCCGTAAGAAGCAAATCTGCAATTTCTTCGCTCACCAGCAAAACCACCAGGGTTAAAAGCTATTTGAAACCAGCCAACAAGGACCAGAAGCCACTCTATAACAGGGTAGTCAGCTTCCTAGAGCCTGCAGACAGGACACCAGTCGGGCAGCTGGGATTTGCGGTGGATAACAGAAAGAGCAGCCTTTACCGAGATCCTGGGCTGCGACAACTAGATTTGCCCAGCTTTGGTCCATAACAGAAGTGCCTGGTGAACACTCCGTGCTTCTCGTCCTCCACTTACGTGGGTCTACAGTTCCTATCACTACATTATTCATGCCTCACGAGCAGTCTCCACACGGTAAATGCCTTCCACACCAGTAGGAAAGAAAAGACCTTCTACTCCAAGACAGCGAGTGAGCAGCTCCTCCTGTGAAGGCATTTTCCTGGTTGTAACAAAATGCCCATGATGAGTGTGGGAACAGAGACGGTGCCCTTCTCAACAGGCATATCCTGGAAGTACGAAGAGCAGCACCATCCACTAGCATCTGTCACTACACCAGAAGGTCAATCGAATGCAGTCACAACACAACTTGTATCGATGGCGTCTGTGTCTTCCTTTGCTTTCTCCAAGGAATTGTGTGTGTTATGAACACCATGTCTTCTCACTGAAAGATTACTGCCCTGATCCAGACCTCACTTGTCTAGCCCCACCCCGAGCGCGTGTGCGGTACACACGGACGTCTGCAACAGCTCATGCTTTGCACGTTCCACCTCAGACCGTTGCGCGACCAAGCGCTGGCTGAGCCGACCCTCCAGCACCTGCACTCGGGGTCTGTTTTCTCTCCAGTTTACTGGCTGCAGCTCACACTTGCAATGAAGAACTGAAGTGCCTGCCTTCTGCTGTCTAAGCAGAGATGCTGATTCTGTCTGCACTACATCCCCCTGCTCCTTCAGGGAGATGCCCGCCCGGTGGGGAAGCAGAGCTTTGAGTGCTTTCCAGGCAGCAGCACAACTTCCACATCTTATCTCATCCAACATGCAGTCACCTGCTAGTGATTTGCAGGGTCAGCCGGCTCCCTGTTTGTTCCTCCTCAGAACAGAACGGACAGCAGCGGGACTTCTGCTCCTCCACATACGAAGGGTTTGTGGGGTTTTGATACAGAGGTCAAGTGACAACTTCAGGCGCCCATTTATCAAACCCTGCAGAGGAGCAGGAGCAACAAACCCAAACCAAACAAGAACCCCAAAGAACACCCCACACCAGTTAAGCAAGAACAATCACAGATCCCTCAACAGCAAAAATAGCCCCTTCTTCCCTATCTGAAGGCAGACAGAGCAAACAGCACCCTTCCCACCTGAGGAAGATCAGACCTGCTGAAAATTACAGGCTGCAATGAGACTTAATTAACACTGCAGACACGAAGCGAGAGAGATGTAGGAGGGAACAACTGCAGAGCTGAAGGACTGTCAACTACCTGGCAGTTCAGTATCTGATTTGTTGGGTTTTGTTCCGAGCTAAGAAGCCACCCTCTTTCCAGCAGGTCCCTCTCTGACTAATTTCAGGAGCAGTAATTGGTGTTTTGTAGCCACGCCGGGATTTTTGATTCCGCCTGTGGACAAAGCTCTTCCTCCAGCTGCTCCACCTTCAGTCACAACCAGCAGGGAGGTGCAGTAAGGAGAGGGCATTCAGAGACCCGGGGTCCAAAGCACCAGCCCTGTGCACAGCGCAGCGGCTCTGCTGTTATGTCAGCCCCTGCCCGTCCCGACGGCAACGAGTGAAAACCACGGCCGGGTTTTCCTGTGGAGGGAGTCATCCTGAGCTCCAACAGGCGAGCGGGCAGCACAGCACCTCCCTGCCTGTACCAGCTTCGGTTCCGCCCAGCGCTGCAGGAGCTGCACCTCTTCTGCAGAAATGCAGCAGCTGTTGCTGGCTGCTTACAGCTGCCACCCAGCTAACGAGGCAGCAGACTTAACTCCAGCAACAACTGCAGCTGCTGTGCCATGGTTAACCTGTTCCCAGGAGACCACCGAGCGAGGGCTCACTCAGCAGCCTCCTCCAGTCAGGACGAACCCCGACACTGGCCAACCTTTAGTTTTGTATTTACCACTCCACAACCAGCCTAAGCAAATACAGACAGAGCCTCGGCAGGAGGCAACTGCCTTTCCGCTGCCTGGCCAGACACGGTGCCTAGAAACAGACAAGGCAATTAAAACACACGTTTGCTCTATTTCATCCACATTTTCTTCACATTTCCCTTGAGGCTACAGGTCCCTCAGAGGTCCCTGAGCAGTATCAGCTCTGCAGCACTGCCCGGCAGCAAAGAACTTGCCTCACCCTCCTTCAACCTGATGAAGCTGCCAATGGACAGAAAAGCAACAGCCTCCGGTACTTCACAGCCAACTCGGGCAAAACAAAGCAGGAGCTCACAGCTCCGGTGAAATCCACTGGCCGTCAGGGGAGATCTGAACAGCAGGGAAATCCAGCGCTGCCCTCAGACTGCGCAGGGCGCGGCAGCAAAGCTCAGGTGGCAAAGCAGGAAGCTCTCAGAGAGCAGAGCAATTGAGAGGAGCACACGGCCAGGTGTGAGGTGTGACTAATGACAGGAAATAATTAACAAGTTATTTCCTTTATTGGGTCTTTAATTATTAATGCTTGTTTTTTGTCATTTCATTATTAAACTTATTTTACACTGCAAACGGAGAACAAACACAACTGAACCACTGCAGCGCCTCGTGGCTCTGGTTTTCTTCGGGTTGGCCGCTTTTTCTAGTCTTCACCAGTAGACCCTCACGGCCCCCCGTCCTCTTAAACCAATCAACAGCAGTAATTGACAACAGCACACCCAGAGGCACTGGGATGCTGAAGTGGAGCAGCACACACGACGTCGTGGAAATGGCCGGGGAAAGCCAGCCATCAGATCATCGACCACTGCTCTGAGCCGGCAGCTTCAGGAGCCGGGTCTGGCTTCGTGCCGGACAAAAGCTCAGCAAGAGCCGGCGCTTGGCACTGACCAACTCTACAGACCACCTAAACCTCTTGCCTGTGACAGGCCTGGGGAGCCCAGCAGCCTGTGCTCTGGGACCGAGCAGACTGCACCTGCACTCGCAATACTTTGAGGCCTTTTTTCTCCCAGCTCAGTACAAACCTACGAGCTCCTGAATCTGCCTCCAACACTCCCTCAGTAACCACCTGCAAACTGAACCCTCTGCTCAAGGGTGGAAGACCAGACCCAAGCGAAGCGCCGCGGACAGCGGCCGATTCGGGAGCCTTCACGCAGATGAGGTTGTGAGGGCAGTGCTCTTTTAAACGGTCTGCAGGTGTCAGGAGACAACAGACAGAAAGACCAGCACAACACAAGTTGTTAAAATGCCCAGGGCCTTCCCGAGAGGTCAATGGCTGCAGGGCACAACGCCACCCAGCAGCAGAAGCACAGGAGCTTCTCGTAGAGGAGCAGCCCACATACCTGGCTCAGAACGACCTGCACAGACCTCAGCGACACTTCCAGCACAGTCCCTATCCCAAGTGTCCCCTTCCAGGGAGCCGAGGGAGTGGCAGCACGGCTCTACCGACTGCCTCACAGTGAAATCGATGAATGAAAGCTGCCCACCCCCAGCTGTGCCACTCAAACCCAATTCACACCTTAAGCCAAAGGAGGGAGAGAACAGCAGAGGCTACTGCAAGAGAAACCCCTCCTCCCAACCGTGTTGCCTCAACGTAGAGCTCAGTCAGACTTCCCAAGAGGAGGAAATAGCACTGAGGGCAGGCAGAGGGCTCTGGAAGAAGTCATTTTCTTACACACAAGTCTGCACTGAGGGGCTACTGAATTCCTGAGGAGGACTGGAACTGGTGGGGTTTAAGTATAAATCTTCTTGAGAAGATTCAAGCCCGGAAAGTGAAGACAGTGCCTACAGGCTAATTAACAAGGCTCAGCCGTGCACAAGAGGCAGGGAACTGTCTTTTCCCCGGCAACTAACAACTTGAAAACAAATTGCCTGCGCTGCTCACACAGCAAGAACTGGCTGCATCTTGTGTTTCCTGCCAACAACCACCACCCAACGGTCGGGCAGTTTCATCACTACTGCTCTTACTCTGTGTGGGACTGTCTTCATGGCGCCTTCTGCACCTGCCTGCATCGGGAAGAGCAGCTGTTCTCAGGACACTCATGTCCGTGATCTGCAAGACAGGGATGAGGATGTCCTGGGTCCGTACTTTGCAGACCATCTGCTGCTGCCATTACTGCCCTGACAGCATCTGGAACAAGAGCTTTCAACTCGAGCGCTAGCAGCGGTCCTAATGCACAAAGTCTTATGAGAGATCTACGTCAGAGTCCAGCCTCAGGGAAAAGCAAGTCCTTTGTCCTCTCCAAATGCCACCTCTGCTGACCTTGGAAACCAGCACTTGGTCCAGCATGACACCTGCAAGTGGGCTCCTCAGCAACCCACCCTGCTGCCACAGACAGCATTGTCAACTCAAAGTGGTTCGAGAGGCCGGAAGCAAAACCTCCTGCGAGCGAGGCTGAGAACGTGGGAAGGAACAGGACCCACCGCTGCTCTGCCGACCGGAGCAGGGACACAGATCAAACCAGGAGCACCTGTCGGCATCCGAACCACGTTGCCTCGCCAGCCTTCGTCCGAACGAAGGCTCAGAGGCAAGTTCATAATGACTGAGAGGAGGGCTCTAGATCAGGAGATGCAGTCAGGCTGCCTCAGACCAGGAAAGGTCATCATGTGAGGGAGGCTGGGGGTGGGAAGCCCTGCAGCCAGCTCTCCCGTGGCAAACTCAGAAGAGGGAAGAGAGGCCAAAAGGCAGCGATGCCGCTCCAAAGAAACACTGAGAACAGGCGAGAGCAAACAGAACGCAAGGAGCAGCAACGCTAACCTCTGCCTCTCGCTGCCTCCCCTGAGCCACACCTGACCAGAAGAGCTGCGGGGCAGCTCCAGCCACCAGCAGAGATGCCTCACCATATGCAGATGCCTCGGCTAACTCGCCGAAGCCATCAGGAGAGGAGCCAGAGCTGCCAGCAATCACACAGCATAAATAAAGACGAGATGCAAACACACCGACGGCAGCACCATCTCCAGCAGCATTTATACCACTGGGTGCACATCAAGGGGGGGGTTGAGCGGGTTTTCTTCCCAAGTCAGCCAAAATCGAACGCACAGAAACCCACAGCAGCACCCTGCTCTTCCTGAAGGCATCAGGCCAGCTGTGACTCCCCACACAACCCTTTGAGATGCACATCCACATGAATATTCATGTGTTTTCTCTCTGAGGACTCACATTCAGCACAAGCAGCCCTGCAGCTGTTCCCACTTCTTCTGATGGACTCTTCTGTCCCACATCAGCACCCAGGACTGAAGCGGCCTCAGCTCATTCTGCCTCTTGCCAGGCAGGTGGCAGCGAACACAGACCAGGAGAGGCAGCAGCGTCCACACGGCTTTGCCGAGACTCCTCTACTAACAGAGGACTCGGATTTTGACACACGGGGTCTGTGTTCACAGGGCAGGCTTTCTGCTCTAGAGTCGTACAGATCTCAACAGTCCTTTAGGGAGACCGCTCTGAGCCACCACGTCATCAGGGCTCTTGCAACTGACCCCAGCAACTGGACCCCAGCTCTGCACAGCTGGACTTAACACAGCTGCACATCCTCTTCTACTGCTCTGGGCTGCCAACATCTCCAGGTGTGCCCAAAAAGCAGCCAGTTCCCCTGGTAGCCAAGTACTGCCATAGGTTGCCCAAAGGCCTCGATCAGAGCAGATGCCTGAAATACAGACCTCGCTCTGAAAACAACGAGCGTGTGAGCTTGCACCCTGAACGCCTCCACGAATGCCCATTCCAGTCCCTACCAGCCTGGGCTCTGCAGACTCTCCTCCCGTGACAACACTACACAACACCCGGCACACAGAGCGACAGCAGCAGAAAGCCCAGGTACCCTGGCAAGGTCCTTCTCCTCAGACCTTCAGCAGCTCATGCTAGAAGCTCATTGCCACTTGCGGCAACGTGACGCATTTATCCTCTTCTAGAGGTTCTGCTGGAGCAGCTTCACAGAGCACGTTGCCCAGCGAGAAGCACCAGCTACACCCTTCTATGTCTGTACAGAGCTGCCCCCCAGTCTCCCGCTGCCCAGGCTGCCAGCCAGCTGCTCTAACAACTCCCGCGGCCTCCCGCAGCAGAGAGCCTCCACAGCAGGCAGCCAGAGCACCTTTGAGGACCACGGTTCCACCAGGTGTCTTCTCACAGTCCTGGAATGCTTTGGCTCAGAAGGGACTTTTAAAGGCCTTCTAGTCCAATCCCCTCCAGTGAACGGGGACATCTTTAAACTACATCAGGCTGCTCAGAGTCCCATCAAACTTGAGCGGGGCTCTGGCACACACCAGAGTTCCCACTGTGGGCAGTTACTCTGGCTCCTGCTTCTACCTCTGAGCAGCTTCCCTCAGCCTCCAGAGATTTTAAAATAAACCCACTGTTTTCTATGCAGGTGCCTCTCCTCCAGGTGCTGTGACTGGGCTGCAGAACAGGCCCCGGGGGCCGGCAAGTGCAACTCGTTTCTGCTGTCACCTTGGTTTTCTCTTCCAGTCTCCTGGCTGTGCCTTTTGTTTGCTGAACAGACACCTCCTATCCTCCTCCTAAGATGAGGGTATTTCTTCCGACCTACCAAACCGCAGTCGCCTCCTGCTCAGCGGGCGCCGCACAGCGCCGCTCCCCGCTCTGGCCAGCTGCCTGACAGCTCAAGCACAGGCAGAAAAGCTGCTTCTTTTTAAAAAAAGAGGTTTCAAAAGAAAAGAGAAAAGGGCTGGAAGGAAGGTTAAGCAGCCTCGGCAACACTGAACCATTTTAACTTGTGCTGCGTCACTTCTGAGGGCACTTTTTAATCCCTTCTGCTGCTAAAACTGCCACCTGATGCTTTCGCCTCGCTCTCCAGACAATAGAGGTGATGAACCAAGGGAAGCGGTTGATTAGGAAAAGCCAGCACAGACCCACCACGGGGGAGTCCCACTGACCAGCCTCAAGCAGGAGGGAGGGCTGCTGCTCGCCCAGCCTTCAGCTCAGCACCACGTACCACCGCCTGCCCCAGACGAGCCGGCAAGCTGCAGGCTGCACCCAGAGGGTGGTGCTCAGGACTTTTACTCACAGGGGCACCCTGTCACAAGTTGTTCCCCAGAGAGCAACACTGGGCTCCACACTGTTCACTACCTTCACAAATGATCTGGGTGATGGGATTGGAAACACCATCACCATGTTTGCTGAGGACACGTAAGGAGGGAAAGTCACCTTACAGGGGACCTCGACAGGCTGGAAGTGCAGCCTGGCAAGAACATCCCCGTTTAACAGACAAACACAGGGTCCTGCATCAAGGACAACACAACCCAAGGGGTCAGTACAGACCAGTACCTGCGTGGCTGGGGAGCAGCCTTGCTCAAAGGGACTTGGGAGCGGCGGGCAATGAGCTGAACATCAGACAGCACTGCGCTGCCGAAGCAACAGAGGTAAAACAGACCCCGGGCTCTAACCCCAGGGCATTAGCAGTAGAGATAAAGGCATGAGGATCCCACTCTACTCAGCAATTCTCAGGCCAAGTCTGGAGTCCTCTGTCCATTTCTGGTCCCCACAATTCCATTTCTGGTCCCCACAATTCAAGAAAGGTGTGGGCAGACTGAAGCAGATCCAAAGAAGAGCCACAACGATGACCAAAGGGCTAGAGAACCTCCCCCATGAGCACAGACTAAATGAGTTAGACCTTTTCTTCCAGACAAAAAGAAGGCTCAGCGAGGCCTTCATGGCAGGACAAGAGGAACCGTCCTCACATTGCACCAGGGAAAGTCAAGGGTAGACATCAGGTCAAACTTGTTCACTGACAGGACCATCCAGCATTAGAACAAGCTGCCCAGGAAAGTGGCTGAATGACCTCTGGATGTGTTCAAAGTTGTGCAAACACGGTGCTCAACACTGTCGGTCACTGGCTGGGTTTGGCAGAGTTTGATAAACAGTTGGACTTGATGATCTTAAACGTCTTTGCCAACCTCAGTGACTCCGTGACAGCACTACAGCATTTAAACGGGGGCTACAGGGAGGACAAAGGCTCTCTTCAGGAGGAGGTCTGCTGAGAAGACAAGGGGCCGTGGGCACACACTGCACTGGAAGAGGTTTCATCCCAAGACAGGACAGGGATTTTTACATCTGAACTGGGACACAGTCACTGGACCAAGCTCCCTAAGACTGCAGTGCAGCCCCATCACCGGAGGTTTCCAAGACAGAGTCTGACAGGCTGCTAAATGAAAAGCAGTGAATCTTGGCTCCTGCACCCTCAACAGTCTGGACCCAGTCATCTTTCAAGGACCCTTCCAACCTAGGCTGTTCTACAAGTCCTGATGAAGCTAATGCAAGTGGCTTGCAGCTACTGCAGCTTCATCCTGCCCCCCCCCCCCCCCCCCCCCCCCCCCCCCNAGCCCCAACATCGCAGGGGGATGGTGGAAGGGCTTCTCTACGCTTTCCCCTTGCACGTTCATTTCGACTGCCTAGAAGAGTCGAGCACAACGTCCCGGCGCAGGCCACGGCAGTTCCCCCAGCCCAGAGCTCCCGTTTGCACAGACCGGACGCTGGGGAAGGCTCAGCGCAGCCTCCCTGCAGAGAGGCAATGATCTCATGTGTTTATAACCCTCTGCCTGGAGGAAGGGAGTCTAAAAACAAACCTGTGAAACTGGCTGTTGTGACCGAAATAGAGCAGAGCGACACCCTCTGCCCTATTTTTAGAGAAAGGGATGAGACACCCCCATTCTTCTCAAACTGCTTCTCTTCTGCATTTAGTCCCTTCTCCTCCGGCAACTGCTGAATCACTGTCATCCTCCTTCCCAATTCATTCCCTTCTCCCAAAGTTTGCCACAGAAGGGAGATGCCCACACAGACGCAGACAGGAGAGAAAGGGAAGAGACCTGTCCTGGGCTAAGGCTGGGCCAGCCTTGGGACAAGTGACAGATGCTCTACAGTAGCCCCTTCTCCCCCCCCCACAGTGGGAAGAGGGGGAACAAGAGAGACCTCCAGACTGGACAAGAAACCCAGAACAGCTTTAACGAAAACAACGGCAGAGCGAGCTGTAGGCAAAGGCAGCTCCCAGCCCAGCCCCTCGCTGGTGCCTGCACCATCACCACTGATGTTGAGGCTGGGGAACCACGGGCCTGGGCTCTGGGGCAGGCAGAAGCCAAAAGGTGGCTTCAGGAACACACGGAGCGGGACTGAGGGCAGAATAGACACTGGCCATTGAGGGAGAAAGAGAAAGAGGAGAGTGGGCTACAGTAAAGAGGGCCAAAGAGAAAAGGACCCTTGTGGTCCCCTGGCTTTACATCCAACCTGACTTCTGCAACAAAATCCTGCTGGTCAGTTGGCCCTGTCCTGCCCACAGGTGCACTGGGGGAAAACCCTCTCCTCTCCAGCAGAGGACAGACCCCAGGCAAAATGTTTTCTCCACTCGTCTCTGAGGTTCTAAGCTCCCACCCTCTCCATTCACATTCCAAGGGCACCACAGGGGTTTGTGCCCAGAGCAGCACCAGGCACCTCCTCTCTGAACAGACCAGCCAAGAAGGGACTGGCCACAGCAAACTCCAGAGTAGTCACTCCAGTTCTTCCCCAGCTGGTATGCTCTGGCTCCCAGAGGTGCCCCATTAGCTCCACGGGGGGAGCTGCAACCTCCAAGTTGCTGATCACAAGTTGCCACAGCAAGTCCCCAGTCCCTCCAGCCCAAGTTCAACCCACAACCCAACCCAAGGCAGTCTGCAGTGCTGCTGTTTCTCACAAGCACTGTCACTCTGGAAGCAAAAGCCAACAAGATGCAGAGCTCCCTCACTGATCTGCGATCACAAACGATCACACCAGCTCTGCAGAAAGATCTCCTCTTCTGAGACACGAACGCATCGGGCTGGGCACACAACGCATGGCCCTTGATAGAAGGCACCGGCAACATGAGTCTGGCCAACCAAGACAGGCATCGTCTTTGATCTCTGAAGCAAAGCCAAGCCAAGAGCAAATAGGGCGCTTCAGCAGGTCATCGGCAAGGTCTCCCAAGTCTCGTTGGCAGAACTTCGTCAAGGAACCCAGCTGATTTAAAACCACACAAGAGGCTTTTCTGATCAAGCTCCACCACAAGCACTGCCTGGCACTGGGACACCAGGCTGGACTCCTTCTTTACAGCTTATTCCGAGTCCCACAAGGGAGAGCACCCAGGCCAGCTCAGGGGTCTCGACACCCTTTGTGCTCCTCTCTGCTGCAGCACCCACAGGACAATGGCTGCTCCCCCAGGGGTGAAAGAGGGGCAGCGGAGGAGACATCAGCAAGGTGAGTTTGTGCCAGGCACGAGCAAAAGACACCTCGCTGTCTCCCTGCTGCTGCTTAACAGAGTGACAGCAACAAACCGCTCGCCCGCCACCACCTCAGCTCTCCTGAGTGCCTCAGTGCCCCTTCTCTAACAAAAACCAACTAGTCAAAGTCTCCAGGCAGCAGCTGCAGTCGTCTGTGACTCCCATCCGACATGGATTTCGGGGAAACAACTGATTGCGTAACCTGATCACACATTGGGGTTGGAAGGGAGGTCTGGAGATCATCTAGAGCAGGTTTTCCTGGAGCAGACGGCGCCAGAACACAACCAGGCAGGTTTGGGATGTCTCCAGAGACATCCTCCACAATCTCCATGGACAGCCTGTCGCAGCACTCTGCCACCCTCAAAGTAAAGAGCCTTCTGCTTATGTTCATGTGGAACCTCTTGTATTGTAGTTGGTGTCCACTGCTCCTTGTCCTGGTGTCCACTGTGAAGAATCCTGCCCCATCCTTCATAAGGGGCTTCTCCTGAAAAAAGGTGCTTCAGATACCACCAAGTCCGAACCAGGTTCCCGAACAGATGCTGAAAGGTAACTCCTGCACTTGTAACTGCACCGTCCAACCACACGCGCCTTCCGAAACATCAGCCTGCGAGTCAAACACAGCTTTGAGGATCACCCAGAGGGACAAGAGGCAAGGATTAACAACCTGCAGGCAGAAAGAGGATGAGGTTTTCATACGGTTGGAGCTCAGCGCTGCATCACAACCTGGCACAAGTGTCCCACAGGGAAAGCAAGGACACCCGAAGAGTCGCATCTGAAAGCGCGCAAGAGCAATCACAGAACATGAGGCAGTGGAAGGGACCTTGAAAGATTATCCAGTCCAATCCCCCCGATCCAGTCACACAGGAGCATGGCCAGGTGGGTTTGAAACATCTCCAGAGGTAGAGACTCCACAGCCTCCCTGGGCAGCCTCTTCCATGTCTCTGTCACCCTCCTGGGGAAGAAGGTCCTTCTCAGATTGATGTGGAACCTCCTCCGCTCCAGTTCACACCCGCTGACCTGTCACTGGGTACCCCTGAGCAGAGCCTGGCTCCATCCCCCTGACACTCACCCTTCACATATGATCAACATCCACTGGGTCACCCCTCAGGCTCTTTGTTTCCCAGCTCAAGGGCCCCAGCTCCCTCAGCCTTTCCTCAGCAGGGAGATGCTCCCCCCTCCCTTTACCAGCCTTGTGGCTCTGCGCTGGGCTCTCTCCAGCACCTCTGTGTCCTTCTGGAACTGAGGGGCCCAGAACTCGACAAGTAAGAGTTAAACGTCACAGAACTACTCCTTTCCAGACATCTCCAGGCAAAGGAAACACATCAAGAGGGAAGTGGAGAGGACAGTGCCCTTCAGTTCTAGTTTTCTAAACAAGCAGAGAAGCTTTTAGAAGCTTTCGGCAGCACAGAGGGCAGGCAGGAAGCTGCGACACGATCGATCAAGCACCCTGAACACACATTTACTGAGGGAACAGTGACAGAGCTCAGCATCCCACAGCAGTGAGAGACGTTCGGCTACAAACGAACAATCAGACCTCAGTGCTGCGACAGCCACGGAAACGGACGTGAACAGAAATGCTCCTGCTGCTGTTAGACCCAGTTCCAGGTGACGACTGTGTGCACTGCCAGCCCTTGAGGGAGGGATGAAGCCCGTCAAGCCCCCTTCCACACACCTGATAAAGCATCAGCCTTCATCAGGCAGGCAACCTGACCATCCAGCCCCATGGACCGTCTGCCCCAGCCCTCCCAGCCTGGCTGCAAGCACAACCCCAGCCGCTGTGAACAATGTGGAGAACCTCCAGTCCACCCGACTGCATCCAGAAAGAGGTTCCAGCCACATGAAATCGACAGGCTGGGCTGATGGACAGAGGCAGCTGGATGGCCAGAGCAGCAGAGCACTAACAGGACACAGTTCTGAACAGCCTGCTCGTCGGCTGGATGCAGAGGCAAACGGGGCGCCGACGTCGCGCTTCGCCAAGGGCTGTCTGTTACAGAGTGAGACTCCAGAAGAAGACTTTCTAGAGTTTAGGAGAAATAACGAGAGCCTCTGCATCACATGGCTGCCGGGCACAAAGGCTTTTTGCACCACTCAGTCCCGCTGCCCAAACGAGGCTTTTTAGAGAGAAAATAAACTAAAAACTCATCTGCTTTGAGTGAATCTTAGTCCTCAGGGCTTGCTTTGCCTGCCCCCATCCCCTTCCTTCTGTCCCTCAAAAAGAAACTGCATAAAGGAAGAGGAGTCTCAGTGCCCCTGGCCATTGGTGGGACTTCACCTCGGCGCTGCCTGCCTCTCCTCAGCATCGCACACGACGCGGTGCTGCCTCACACCTGAGATCTCACTGGTTTCAGCCCATCATGTGGAGCGACAGTAGCTCTTCTGCGAAGAGAACTGACCGCAGCCTTTGCTGAAGCCAGATCAGAGGATCAGTGCAGCTCCCTTGGGATTTAGCTGTATTTTGGATTTACCTGGCTCTCACAAACAGCTGTCAGGAGTCCAGAAGAATCACAGAGCCACTCAGGTCAGGAAAGACCCCCGGAATCAGCAAGTCCAACCATCAACCCTACTCTCTGAGGTCGCCCCTACTCCAGATCCCCCAGCACCACATCTCAGCGACTTTAACACCGCCCATGTCCTGGGCAAACCCTGAACCTGCTTAGATGAGCTGAGGAGATGTCAGCGAGGATTCCATTCCAACTGAACTCCTGGCACGCACTTGTCTGAACCACTTCACAAGAAAATGCTGCTCGCGTGCAAGAACAAGCTGCGGCAGTCCCTCTGAGCAGACTCTCTCCTAGCTGTTCACAACTCCTGAGGAGACCCTCCAGTGCTGCCTCAAATCCAGGTTAACAAGGCGGTGTCTAAGCAGCCCTCCTCCGAGCGCACTAGTGCGGCTCAGTCTGCTCAACGCCCTGCGTGGCTGCACAGCACAGGTCACACGAGTATGAACAGGCACAATAAGGAAAAGAAAACCCCACTGAAAAGCCAGCCAAGCCACCCCCTGGCAGAGCAGCAAGGCAGAGCCCAACATCGTCCTGCAGCAGGCTCTGTGCACACCGGACTTCCAGAGCAGCAGTCATCCGCACCGCTGCTGCTGGCGGTCGTTCTCCCCTCTCGTGTACCTGGCTCGAGTGCTGCGCTTGGGTGTAGCCCTGTGGCTCTGGCGTGTGGCACAGTGAAGGGCCCAGGTACGGGACTCCCCTCCAGAGCCCAGAGCTGCGCGACAGCACTCGTCTCTTCCAACAGCCCCACGGAGGTGCGCGTGTGCAGCCGGGCCCCGTCGCGACAGCGCAGCTGCAGAGCCTCCAGCTCCGTCAGAATCACTCCTACACAACACGCTGAGCAAGCAACACGCAGAACATGCTGCTGGAGGTGCTCATGAGCTGCCGAGAGCGTCCCCAAACCTGCAGCACGGGTGGGTCCTGCTCTGGGATGCCAAGCGCCGTTTGTTGTGAGCGACGGGCACCACGTGCCCCTGGGACCTCTGCTCCCGCAGGACACACTGTGACAGAGGTGGTCCTCTGCAGAGTCCCAGCTGCTGAGCTGCTTGGCAAGTGACACATTCTGCGGCTCCCCGTGTCTGAGACGGGTCACACCTGGACGTGTCCAGCGTCCATAGACACCTCATCTTACTGAGAAGAGTCTAAACAACAGCACTAGGTCTGACGGTGAAGGATGTCACCAACAAGAACAGGAACAAGAAGGCAGGAGTTGACATTTGGGAAGCTAAGGCATGTTTAACAGCTTCAGCCTCCCTCAGTGCAAGAGGTGACAGACTACATCAGCCAGCACGGACAAAGCTGAAGGCACAGAACCACAGAACAGTTTCAGCTGGAGGAGACCTTCAAGACCATCGAGTCCAACCTCTTCCCAGCCCTACTGTCACCACTAAACCCTGTCCCCCAACAGAACATCTATGCCTCCAGTGATGCTGGCTCAACCCCGTCTCTAGGCAGCCTGTTCCAACATCTGACAACCCTTTCAGTACAGAAATTCCTCCTGACACCCAATCTGAACCTTCACTGGTGCAGCTTAAGGCTGCTTCCCCTCATCCCATCACTCACCACTAGGGAGAGCAGACTAACCTCCACCTCTCTACAACCTCCTTTCACATACTGGTAGAGAAACAATCACGGAATCATCTTGGCTGGAAAGGACCTCCAGGGTCATCAAGCACAGGCAGACTGACGCGCGTTTATCATCATGGCCTCCTTACCTGTGACACCAGGTTTGAGCAATGAAAACCCACGGAATCCCAGTGGAGCTCTGATACCCTGGGCCCAACACAGGCACAGAACAACCTGGCAGGACAGAGAGCATCCGTTCACTCGGGGTTTCCTGCACTCACACGTGCCAGCTCGTTTCAAGGGCTAATAGTTTCTTCAAAGGCTAGTGGTTTCCCAAGGACTCAGCACAGCACTGACTGATGTCCAGCAGAGCGATGGAGTCAAGCAAGGAAACGGCACCACGTCGCATTACAGCGCTCTGAGGACAGTCGCGCCTCTCTTACGAAACAGCCTCAGAAAACAAAGGGCAGACCCAGCACCAGCTGCACCAGGCTCCCAAAAGCTTGTGACCCTTTCACAGGGCCCAAGTTTCACAACAGCGTCCAGAGCTCAAAGAACACTCTGTCAACAGCGGCAGAGCTGCCGCCCCCTAATTCCTTCAAAAACCGAGCAAGTACTGAAACCAGCAGTTAAACCCCTCACACCCAGCCAGGAGCTCCTCGTTCCACGCACTTATGACCAGCCCTCCCGTCAGCCCCCGAGTGCTGACTGACTGCTTGAGGCTGGGCAGCTCCCAAACCATTCAAGGGCTGTGGGCACCCAGGATGAGGTATCTGCATGCAAATACCTGACCAAAAGCATCTAACAGCTTCTTTCTCACAAATACTGAGGGCTAGCAGGCAAGAGCGAGCTGCACAGCCCCAGTCAGCCACCGGGGCTTGCTTGTTCTCCTTGAAAACATCAATGAAAGGGCTCTTCAGGATCTAGAAAACAAGCATCTCGTCACAGCTCCACTTCCAGGATGCTTCCCACTTCTACATCCTGCATCCAATTCTGCACTGGGCTGTGGAGCCCTGCCTTGCACCTCGCTCTTCCCACGCAACCCCCCGACACACGAGATGCAGATGAGAGGAGAAGCAAAGCGAGGAAGCAGGCGCAGGAGGCTGAGAGGGCCAGGAGCACCAGCTGGCAGTTCCGACCCAGCTCGCCAGCAGCACTACAAACAAAGTCCATGACCAGGAGCAAGCAGCTAACTCCCCACCAGGAAGCACTCACTGCTCTGTCTGCATGCAGCCGCAGGCCGGGCACGAGCTGGCAGGTGCTCAACTGATGGGTCTGCGCAACCAGGTACCAACTCTGACAAAGTTTCCAAACCCTTCCAACCAGCAACGAGGAATCCTCCTCCCTTCCTGGACTGCAAACAGCTCAGACCTTCCAGAAGAACACAGCACTTCTGTCTCATGGGAACGTCATCTGGACAAGGCCTCTGCATCCCAACACCCAGGCAGCTTTCTGGAGATACCAGAGCAGAAGAGACCACGGTGAGTGTGGGGGGTTCATACACCAAGGATGGTCTGTAGAAGGGGAGAGGGTGCTGGTGCTCTGACCTTGGGAGAAAAATCAGAAGGAACTTTCTCCCGTTTTTAGTAGAGGAAGCACAGAGATGCCAACGACAGAATGAGAGGACTAAGCGTGGTCAGCGCCCTTTGCAGGACCGAGCACCTGTTAGTTTAGAGCTACTTCACTGGCTGGCCTTGACCTAAACTAAAAAGCAAACAAACGTTAAACCCACTGCTCCTCTCTAGTTGCTTCTGTCACCTCCTCCTCTGGACAAGGTGCAGCTGATCTGGTTCCACTGAGACACCACTCACTCCCGCAACTGATACTCACTGGCAAGCATCCCTCTGCCAGCCTCCCGAGGCCAGTGGCTACCACAAAGCCTTTGGCACCCAAACAACAGTTCAGAAGCCTTCACCGGAGCAGCAACAGCTTCACAGCCCGCTGCTTGTAAGAGCAAGGGGTTAGTACTGTTCCATACTAGGTGATGCCCCTCACAAGAGCCCTGCTGCACTGCTGTCACTGTGTTGAGCCTTTAGGATGTCACCTTCCTGCGGCTCTACAGGTGCCCAGTTCCCTGCAGCAGCACTGACGTCTCACCAAACCCAGGGGCACGAGCTAACGGGGCCCCATCAGCAAAACACACGTTTGTAGTTCAAGCAGAGGGGCTCTGCCAAACCACCCGGACAGCGTCAAGCTTACTCCCTTGACTCAGGTGAAGAGTCACCAGCTGCCTCGGGAACACAGGCACTTCTACAGGGAGAAAGGTCATCCTGCTGTCTGACAGACGAGTTGGAAACTGCTGTTTCACTCCAACAGCCTCCACACACAACCACCAACTGCTTCAGGTTGGAAAGCACCTTCAAAGGTCATCTCAGCCAACCCTCCCCGCGACAAGCAGGGACATCTCTAACTGGACCAGACTGCCCAGAGCCCAGTTCAATCTGACCTTGAACTCGTCCAGGAAGGGAGCATCTACCACTGTCCTGGGCACCCTGCTCCAGTGCTTCACCATCTTCCCCAATCTTCATGACACCAGATCATCATGCAAATCACAAATTGCATCAGAGCATCAGGGATGGGAAGGGACCTTGAAAGATCATCCAGCCCAATCCCCCTCCCACAGCAAAATCCCCCAGATCCAGTCATTAGAGACTGGCAGGGACCTCAAAAGATCATCCAGTCTCATGCCCCTGCCACAGCAGGATCCCCCAGATGCAGTCATTAGGGACTGGCAGGGACCTCAAAAGATCATCCAGTCTCATGCCCCTGCCACAGCAGGATCCCCTAGATCCAGTCACACAGCAACATGGCCAGATGGGTTTGAAACATCTCCAGAGAAGGTTGCACTGACTTTACCTTCCTCATTTTCACCCCTCTGAAAGCAATTCCAAGAACAAGCCCACAGCAGCAAAAGGCATTGGAAGCCCAAGCACCAGTCACTAACCACTACTGCATTTCTGCACAAAGCCTCTCCAAGAACAGATGTGAATCATTGACTCATTAGGGACTGGAAGGGACCTGGAAAGATCATCCAGTCCAATCCCCCTGTCCCAGCAGGATCCCCTAGACCAGGTCGCACAGGAACACATCCAGGTGGGTCTTAAACATCCTCAGTGAAGGAGACTCGGGGGCTCCTGCACATGGAGGAAGGCTGCTGTTCCTCAGCGTGAGGTGTCCGCAATATTCACAGACAGGATAACTTCAGTAAATACACCAGCCTGTTCTGGCTTTAAACTGGAGAAAACCAGGTTTTCCAGTTCACCTGCCAAAGCCAAGTAGTTCCTGCCCAGCTGTTACTGCAGAGAGAAAACGCCCTGAACGGCTGGGACTGGCTAATCTAATGCAAGGGCTTGTTTCCTTCTGGTCTTTGTAGCAGACACTGCTCTTTGTTTACAAACAAACCACTCCTGTAAGGGTCTCAGAACTCTTCCAGGAGCCTGCAACATCCCATCCTGGCTGCACGGCCAGGAGGGTGCTCCTGCTACTCACAGGAGGCCACGCAGGCAGACAGCAGTGAAATGAAATCACACGTTAGGCTCCAAGAGAGGACAACAAAAGGCAAAGACGCAGCCCAATCCTGCTCTGGCAGGGGGACTGGACTAGATGATTTTTTGAGGTCCCTTCCGACCCCTCACGTTCTGTGATCCTGTGAATAGTGACTCCAGCAGATCAGGCAACCAAACCTGCCCTATGAATAAGCAGGTAACTTGAGTGCTCTTTAAATACCTGGTAGCGTCACAAGCTGGAGGAGCTGCAGCTCTGATCACCTCCACGGAGCCATCAACCCCTTAACACCTGAGGTTGCAGCGGGAGCCTGTTTGACAAGAGCTGTGCTAAGCCCAAGGTGATCCCTCCACAGCACTCGCAGCCAAAGCAGCAGTGAACTAGATTATGCCCAAGCCCTGAGCTAACTCAGAGCCCCACCACAGCATCTTCTGTTCGTCCTCCATGGACCTTCTCTCCTGAACTAACCCAAACAGCCCCGAAGAAAGTTCTGATCCCCTCACACAACAGCCCCAGCACACCAGGCACCCATACACAGCCGCAATACCACAACCACTTCAGCCACAGACAGGCTCCTGTCCTGCTTGTTCCAAACGCTCATTCCCTCCCCCCCTTACAAACAGCCAACCCAAAAAACCAAACCAACCCCACAACCAACAAGCCAAGGTGACAAGTACCCGGACTTATCATAGGAGCAGGGCCCAGAGGGTAAGAGTTATGCTGAGACAGCAACGAAGCTCTTGCCTTCCCCATGCTTCTCCAGGACACTTCATGACCCAGACACGGGCACCCGGAGTCCCCCTCTCTAGCAGCCAGCTACAGCTGAATCCTGAGGCGGAGACTCCTTCATCCAAACCAACTGCTCCGCTGGGCGACACATTCCAACTCACTGAATAGCAGGACCAGCTGAAGACATTTTGGGGGCTTTTAGCTCGTACTGACTGTCACTTGTGCTTCCAACACCTCAGTCCATGGGTGCTGCTGCATGATAGCCCCCTGCCTGACACCCAAAGGTCAGGGAGGGGTATGGAACACACGTGTATGAGCCGAGCTGCAGGCGCACCCGGGACCCAAGGCATCCCAGGGACAGCCATGGTTGCGACACCATGGGGGAGAGCAAGGCCTGGAGAGAGCTGAACGGCAGGTATTGATTCTCCTGTTCCCCTCTTTCCTGCGGACAGAGGGTGCTCGAGGGAGAGCGCGCAACCAACATCTGCCTCCAGCACCGGGCGCAGCGCTCGGCGCCAATCCAGACGGGCGCACAGGAGCGACCCCACTACAGCAGCAATCAGCAGCTAAGCACCGACGGAGTGCCGATAGCAACTGCGAGTAAACTCTGCAACACGGAAAACCCAAGGAGCAAAAGACACGGAGAGTCTCTGCTCGGGCCGTCTCTTGCTTCCAGGTCGCTCCGAGTGCAGGAAGTTAACAAGCGCCCCAACACCACACGGAACTGGGAAGTCAGCGGCAGGTCCCTGCGCACCCGGAGCTCCGAGCGTCACCAGAGCTACAGGAGCTGCTAGAAGTCACCACTTCACTTCTGAAGCAAGGTAAGCAACGAAAACGCACAGGACGGAGGAACCTTCTGGCTTTAGGATCCTCTACCCTATGCACAGGGATGCCGAAGGGAACACACAAATCGCCCTAAGGCTGAACAAATCGCTTCTACTCGCACATGGGGCCAAGAAATCACAACCGTCACTCTGACACTCTGAAATGGGAAGCAGCTTCTACAGTAACTGGCTGAAGAGGAACTGCTCCCACCACGAACGTTCTGCGATTCTGTGGTGAGGCAGAACTGCAACGCAGCAGCAGAGCTGAAGTTAATAGCCCAAGACATGACCTAAAGCCAGGTGTCAAACGAGCACATCACACAGTCGCTGACTAAACCATCAGGCGTAAAACCACAGCCTGGAGTAACACTCCCGATGCGCAGAGAGAAAAGGGTTAAGAGGCCACGTGGTACCTGTCTGGCACCAGGAGGCCAGATCCTGCATCCCTGCCAATGTCTGCAATTCAGAAGATCTGAGGACCAAACTTCCAGAGTGACCGGGAGGGAGAACAGCAAGAACAGTGCTGCTAGCAAACAGGTCCAAGCACCAACCTCGGTGATTACACCAAGGAGGAAGGTATCAAGCAGCCGGGTCCCTTCCTTGACAAACCTGCAGGAACAAAGGCTTCCAAACAATCTCTGCAGGGGAGCAGCCAAGGGTCAAGCTGGGCCTGACAGCTGAACCATGAAGTTGGGCAGCTTCAGAAGGAGAAGGTGAGGGCAGGTAGCCACTGCATTTATTGCAGGCCAGGCTGGTTTGCTAAAGCAGCTTCAGGTTGCTTTGGGTTTTCTGCCCAGGGGGGTTGTGGAGTCTTCTTCTCCAGAGACATTTCAAACCCCCCCACCATGTTCCTGTGCAACTGGATCTAGGGGATCCTGCTGTGGCTGGGGGTTGGACTGGGTGATCTTTTGAGGTCCCTTCCATCGCTAATGCTCTGTGATTCTGTGAGAGCATCCCAAGTTCTCTATATGTCAGATTAGACCACTGAGAAGGTCCCCCTTTCCTTGGGTCAAGAAAGCAGTAAGGGAGCCTTCAACTCCCCAAACCTCAACACATCTGGACTTGAAAATAAATGCACTACAGCACACAGGATCTGGATGATCTTTCAAAACGCCTTCCAATCCCTAATGCTCTGCCAAACCAATCAAATACGCAAGATGCCCCAAGTACTGTGGCATCTAACTGCCATGGGAACCTACGTCAATCGCATCTAGGCGTGATGCAGGGGACAGAGTGCATGAACAAGAGCCATCAGAGGATGCAACCCCACCAAGAAACCAACTCCAACAGTAACTGCTGAACCTGAACACAAGGGTCCCGATGCCTGTGACTGGCAGGGACAGGCCACACGTGACTAGTGGGCACCACGCACGCATAAAACTCCCAATAACAAACTGACCACGGACCTTCCGCCCGGAAGACGCCAGCATGAGACTGCAGCAGCGCCAGCAGCACTAGAACTCGCAAAACCAGACCACCGTCACTGGCAAACACAAACACTGCTGCGCCAAACAGCCCCGGGACCTGCTTGCTCCTTGTTCTCTTGCCATCAGCGGTCAGGGTGCAGCCAATATTGGCAACTACGGGGAACCCAGACTGGCAGGAATTCACAACTTTCTATGCTTTTGCTTTAAGGAAAGAGAATCACGGAGCATCGATGACGGCAGCACAGGGTGCAGCACACGGACACCAGCAGCGTGTGCACAGCTCTCTTCCCAACCCGTCTACGAAAACCCAGGCTGAACAATCCATCCGGACACAGTCATGACAAAGGGCTGGAAGAAATGACTTAGGGCAAGAGCTGAGGAGCTGCCTGATTAGTTTAAAACAAGAGAATTGAAAGGTGACTTCATTAGAGACTATAAACATCTCGCTGAGAACAGAGCACTGGGGCTCTGAACCAGAGACCAGATGCCGTGTCTGGAAGCTGAAGCCAGACAGATTCCTATTAGAAATAGAGCTTAATTACATTTTTCAGCAATGAAGGTCATTAACTACTGATGGAGTTACGGTGAAATGGGGCTTCTCTGTCCTTCCCCATCTGTAAATGGGGGCCAAACACTTTGGGAAGATGCACTCTGCAGTAAGTATCAGCTTCTTAAACAGGGAGCTGCATAAAGCCAGGAAGAGCTTGGATCGAACAGGGTTTTATGCAGATGCTATAATGGTCCTGCAAGACCTTAACACTGCTGGGGCACATGAACCAGTGCCAAGACACACAGACTTGCAGTAATCGACCCCCTAAGATCAGGCGGCTCCATCACAGACACCCTGTTGTCAGTCATCCAGCTCTGCCATGCGGGACCAAGGGATCTCCATCTCGTAGCCTCTTGCCCTGATGTGGTCTGATTTCAAATAAGAAAGGCTGCTATTCTCAAGCAGACCTTAAAAATCAATATTTAGCTTTCTTCGACGCCTCTACAACTTGCAAGCTGCGATAAATGTCACCCAGATATTAACACGGCCCTGCTGAACATCAGTGCTGCAGCAAAACCAACACAACTCAACGGCTGCTGATTAACACAACCCGTCAGACATCACTGCCGGCTGGCACAGCTCACTGCAGCTCTGAAATGACTGTTCTGATAGGAGGAGGAACACTGACGACATAATCTGCACTCATTTTGTCACTTATGTCCTCCTTATTTTATTGCTGTCTCCTCTGCTGCACCGTTGTTTGACACTGCTGACTCACAGGCGGCTGAACGGACACGCAGCTCACTCCCCTCAACCAGGGTCACCCAGATATCCCTCTCCTCGACCCAGGCTGACTGGAAATGCAGCTCACACCCCTCAGCTGGCCTTGTCCAGATACTCCTCTCCTTCCTAACACCACCTGTGCTCCAGGAGTGCATCTGGAAACAGGTTATGTGAAGCAGCAGCACTGGCCTCTGAGACACAGTGTGCTCTTGACTGCTCTGTAGAAATCTCTTCCACTCAGTAAACAGCTGCTCCTCTGGCACGAAGCAGCACAAAACTGATGCCAACCTACACAGCACCAGTACTGAAAGAATCAGCCATCTGGGAGTTCAGTGACCTCAGATTTCACTGCAAATAAAGAACTGAGAATTTCAGAGTGTCATCAGTTCCTACAAAACGTGGGCTCCTTACAGGGCACAAGTCTCAATCTAAAAAACACGGGGGGGCTCCTGGAGACGCCCTGAAGGGGTCAGGTAGGACCACAGACAGAATTTTGCGCAGCCTCCTCCTGAGCACCCCCAGGCCATCTACTCCCGTGCTGCTGCTCCTGCCAAGGGTTCTGCCTGGGTCTGTCTGTCCTTCTCAGTCTTCACGTTTCCAACACCTAACCCACACTCTGAGCTGCAGTTTAAGCTTCTTGTCCCGTCCCCTATGACGGAAGGCAGATCGCTGCCTCTCTCCTGGCATCAGTCTTTCATCTATCTGAAAATGGGTGTCTTCCACTCCCAAAAAAGCAGGGTGCCTGCAGCCTGCTCAGCAGGACACCTTCGCAGACATTTTATCTGCTTCCCTGCCCTACCCAAAGGGGTTCGCGTGCGTACGGAGCCCCAGCGCCTCGTCACCACAGCTTATGGAGCCAGAACAGGACTCAGTGGATCCTCACAACCTGCACAACATTGGAGATCAAGAAAGCAGTGACACAAAAGCAGCTCACGGCAGGAGATCAGGGACCCTGACATTCCAGGGGAAAGCACCATCCTTCCCCAACTCGTGCAGGGGTCTTACTGGCATTTGACCTGGTCACAGAGTCATTAAAGACACAAGCGTGGTTGTGGAGCACAACGTGATGCTACTGGAGGCTACAGCAGAACTAACCAGACCCGCAAGGAAGACTCTCTCAACACGTTACGGATCAGGAGACAAGAACTCAGACACTGATGTCCACATCCACAAAGACTATGGTGGCTAATTCCAACAGCTCTTGGGACATCCACTTGTCTAAGCTGTGAAAAAGGGCTACAACACTTTGCCTGTCAGTGGAACCCAAAGCCAAGTCCGGACCGAGCCCAGACCGCACTCTGCCATGGCTCCGTGCAAACCAGCGCACGGCTGTTCTCCACACGGGCTGTCCTGCTGTCTTTCCTCCCTGCAGACACGCTCTGGCGGCTGCAAACAAGACCGAGCGTCTCTCCGTCTTGCCGCCACAGGAGAGAGACAGCAGAACGCTGAGGGTCGAAAGCGCAGTTCTGACGCCCCGCTTATCACCGAGCCTCGGCACCGACCTCCCTCACGCAAACCCTGGCGACACGGAACTCCACAGGACGCCTTTCCTTCGGCTGCTGCGTGCAGAGCCACACCTTGCAGCAGCGACACTTGGCTATTCCCGTGCTTCACAAGACTTGCTCCGCACCACAAGCAGCTTCCCAGTCCTTCAGACCTACTTGCACACAAGGAAACGGAGCCAGTCAGATGCATTTCATCTCCATCAGTGTGCCACCACTTTGTGGGGACGGGCCCGAAAGCCTCAGCCTGACAACCCAAGGGAACATGCACCCGTGAGAAAGGCACCGTGTCTTGCCCACATGCATCCAACACCCGGTTGAGTCCACACCCTGATCCCCACACACAGCAGCCGGGGGGGGGGTCACAAGGTCTCGCTCCGCATTTAACACACACACCGCAAGACACCCTTTTCGAGAAAATCCCGACGCGAGCGGCTCCCATCCTTCCTGCAGAGGCTTTAATACATCCATCAGCACACAGATCACCGGCTAAAACACCCCGACAGACCGGCACGGAGGAGGCAGCTTGGCAGCTCCTCAGCAAACACAGATTAGAGCCGCAAGCCCCAGTGCACACGGAACAAGACAAATAACCCCAAAAGGTCGCAGAGCGCGCTCCGGGACAGCAGACTTACGTAACAGAAGATAAAACCTGCTTCTGTGAACAAACCCCAGTAATTGCATCTTCCACTCGCAGAAGGGCTTTAAACACAAACCACGGGCTGCACAGCCACTGCCCTGCTGCAGCAGCGGGGAGGGTTTGCTCTCTCATCCAGCGAGGGGAAGGGCAGCGGCGGCAACAACCAAGTGCGATGGAACTCCAAGCCCAAGGCCTTCACCGGGCTGTGCTCCGCATAGGATGCTCCCGGCAACCGCTGCCTAGGACGGCTCCTTCACAGCATCCAGAAGCTTGTGCCCGCCAACCACACAACCTACACGGCCAAGCGTGAGGGACAGCAACTGACGAAAGACTGGCTGCTGACAACGCGGCACCGAAGCTACGAATGCAGGCTCCTTAAAACAGGGGGAACCAGCTGTCGGCTCGACGGGGATCTTCTGGCAGAGTGATTCACACATTGGGAAGTGCTAGCTCCACATTAACCCTCTCCCTCAAGACAAGCAATCCATGGAAAAAGAAAACAAGAGGAGGACTCCAAGCGCGGCAGAACAATCTTATTTCATCCACCATCCACTACAGGTTCAGCCTTGATCATTTTACACCTGACCCCCCTTTCACAACCACAAACAAAATGCCATCGAGCCTCACGGCAGCAGTGTACAACAGAAGTCACCCCGGTTTTACACGTCCAGACGGAGTGAGAAATGCCACCGAGCCGCTCTGAGGAAGCGAGAGCCCTCTGCACGCCGTGGAACAGGAGCAGCGAGCAGGTACCCTGCCCCAGAGGTTCATGGGCAGAGCGCGCTCCTGAGCGGACAACTCCAGTCAGAGCACCACCCCATCAGCACACGAACCCAACACCGCACCCAAAGCCACCCAGCCAACCTTCGGCACAAACAGCTACCAAACCCCCACGGTTGAACCCAAAGGACAGGCAGTGCTCTGGTCACCGGTTGCTGGTGTTGGCCTGACATCAGACACCTGAGCCAGCCTCACCTGGAGTCACTCCAGTCTCCGCCAAGCGCTGCAGAAAGCCTGTTAAATAGAAACACAGTGAAAAAGGCAGCCTTCTCCTACCCGTCAGGCCTCGGCGCCAAGTCCTTTCCTTACTAAAAAGAGAAGCTTATGGCTCAGGGGCTTTTGTAATTAAAAAAATCATGGTAATTCAAACATGAGCCAGCTGGAGTTGCGGGTGACAATATTGGGGATTGGAAGGGACCTCGAGAGACCATCCAGTCCAGTCCCCCTGCCCCAGCAGGATCCTGTAGGTCCAGTTGCGCAGGACACAACCCAACAAACAGGTCATCAGGCACTGGAACAGGCTGTCCCTGAGGGCAGCTGAAGTGTCCTTCCTGCTGTGACTAACAGTCACGGGGATACAGAAATTAAGGACACCACGTGTAGATCCTTCAGCGAACCACGAGCGGAGGGAAGGGAGCATCTCTCTCTTCCAGGTGCAATAACAAATACCTGGGACACTTAATTCTTGATTTCTTAATTAATTAAGACTATTTCCTTACTCTAAGCCAACCTGAGCCATGACTGGGCCAGGGTTTTGGCTCCCCTGTGTCCCAAAGCTACATCCGAGCACGTTCAGCAAAGGCCCACAATGATGATTAGGAGCATCTCATGACGACAAAGGTGGGAAGGTTCAGTGTGGAGAGAAGGCTCAAGGGGGCCTATCAATGGCTGTAAACACATGAATGGAAGAGCAAAGAGCCACGCTCTCCTCAGCAGCACCCAGCAAATGACAAGGAGCAGTGGGGACAAGCTTAAACACAGTTGTACAGAGACAATGTCTTCTCATAGCAGGCTTGGCTGAACACCGGCCCACGCTGCCCACAGATTTTGGGGTCTCTACCCTTGGAGACAGTCTAAACCAAGCTAGAGCTAGTACTGAGGAACCTACTGCCCCGCTCTGAGAAGGGAGTTGGATCTGATGGCCCCCAAAGTTACCCTTCCAGCCTCAACCACGTTGCGATTCTACAGACATTAACATTCAATCGCTACCTGCTTGGTGCCCAACACAAATGAAAACACGGCGCCCACACAGGTCAGCCGATCGCGTGCCCAGCCCGCAGCCACGCTGAGAGGGCATAACTGCAGAAGCCAAAGCTTCTGCCTGGAATGTGCTGGCCATGACCCCCTCTCGAGGTCCCTTTGCTGTCTGATGAGGCGATGCTCTGTAGAGGCACTTTCTGCATTCCCAAGAACAGTTTAGTGAGTCAGAGCGCTGCCAGCTTGGCCCCTAGACCACAACGGGTTGATTTTTAGCTCATTCTCTTATTCTGTCCCTGCTGTTTCTCACACCAACAGCACTTGTTTCTCTCCTTTCTGCTGCAGGCTGGTTCATCGTTTGCATCCATCTGGAAGAACCCACCTCTGTCATCACCGCATCCTGAATCACCAGCAAGTGACATTCTTGAAGCGGTAATTTAAGAGCCACGGCCACCATGCAGCCCCTCCTCCCTGCTCAACACTCCCACCACACTCGTGTCTATTTCTGCTCCAGAAAACAAAAGGCAGGGCCATCCACAGCCGCAGAGAGATGTCGGTTGCAGAGCTGTAATTAGTCCTCTCAGGGCTCGCCCACGTCTCTTTCAAGCGCAGGCGAAACCACGTGCGAACAAGCACCCGCCCAGGAGCTGCTGCAGCAGGATCTCGCAGAGAGGTTTGTAGAAGCCGGAGCAGTTCAGCCGAACACAGTGCAGCGCCGGTGACCCACGGCAGGTACCTCTGCCCGGCTGCCACGGCGCGTGCAAGCGGGACAGGAGCACACGTGCTCTTTCCAGCAAGAGGTGCCTGCATTTTTCCACTCGCTGAGCATTTTACTCCCTCCTCATCACTTCCACCTGCTTGGCTACTTTCTTCTCAGCCGTCCCACTAATTCAGTCTTCAACTCCAACAGCCACCTGCTCGTAGCTGATGGTGCTACTGCAGCCACACACGTCTTCAGGATCAGTAGAGAGGCCAGTTCTGCCTTGAACTGTAGTCCTGACACACCACGACACTTTCTGTGGGCACTAAGCTACAGCCTTTTCGTCTTCAGCACCTTCCCCCACTGCTCCTTCAGCAAGATTCTCACAGAACCATCCACGTTGAAAAAGACCGCCGAGATCGTAGAGACCAATCATCTACCTGACCTTACAAAGTTATCCCTAAAACACAGCCCCCAAGACCTCATCCAGATGATCTTTAAACACACCCAGGGATGGCAACTCAGCCACCTCCCTGGGCAGCCTGTTCCAGGGCCTGACCACCCTTTCTGGGAAAAAAATTCTTCCTAGTCTCAAGTCTGACCCTCCCCTGGTGTAACTAGAACCCCTTCCCTCTTGTTCTATCACTAATTGCTTGTGAGAAGAGACCAGCACCAGCCTCTCCACAAGGTCCTTTCAGGTAGATGTAGAGAGCCATGAGGTCTCCTCCCAGCAGCCTCCTCCTCAAGCTAAACGGCCCCAGCTCTTTCAGCCTCTCCTCACCAGACCGATTCTCCAGGCCATTCCCCTGCACCTGCTCCAGCCCCTCAATGACTCCCTTGTCCTGAGGTGCCCCAAACTGGACACAGCACTCAAGATGTGGCCTCACTAGTGCCAAACACAGGGGGACTCCTGGACTGCGTCAGAACGTGAAACCCTTTTTCCAAGCAGGGTCTGAATGACTTTTTATTAGGCAGCATTAACTCTGCAACATAAGATTGGGGAGCGCAGAGTGGGTGCTTAAGGCAAACTCAAAAGACCTTCCCCCAGTTCAGTACCACACAGCTGAGGAAAAGCAGAGTCTTCAGACAAGGGACGTCCCGAGGTCACCTGCAGTCTGTCTTCAGGCCAGCGGTGCTCCTACACACAGCGCCCGTCCACCCGGGGGCCCAAAGTCCACCGCTCTGTGCGAGAGGCAGCCTCTCCAACATCCCTTCTGGAGACCGCCAACAGCAAAGCGCATCAGCAGGTCTTCTCTGAAGACCAGCAAGGGAACAAGAGTCCCGGCGCTTTCTGAACGGCTTTCAGAGAGCCTTCTCCAGAGTGGCTCCACAACAACAGCTCTGCTCTAGTGCCCCGGGTCAGCACATCTAGAGCCATAAAGCAAATGGCCGCAGACACGAAGTGTGGAGCCCTACCCCATCCATCAACAGAGAGAGAAAGCAGAAAGCCCACAGATGCCAAAGGCTAACAGGATTGGGGCTGTGCTTGTCCAATGACTCTTTCACGGTACCACGTGGCTGCATCACACTCCTGACTAGGCTAACACAGACAGAGGCAAAGGCCAGGAAACACTCTGGAACAGCCACCCCAAAGCCAACACAGAGCCACAAAGGCAGCTCTCCCCACCTCACGCTGCTGCTCACCGTGACTACAGAAACAACCCGATCAGGACCCACGAGGCGCTCCACACCAGACGCCAAGTGCTCAGCCTCCAAGGGCAGCACAAAAACAGCTCCTAGCTGCTGAGCGAAGCCCACCCCAACGTTAATTTTAGCTCTGGAGCAGAGCAAGCAGCCCAGCGCCTTCCCCAAGGCAAAACTGCAGCAACGTTAGCGGTTGGTGTTGGCATCCATCTGGAGCAAGAGACCTCCGCACGCAGGCTCAGTTCGTTTGGAGCCTTTTTATAGCCATTTCCATAACAAAAGCAAGACGGTGGGTTAGTTAGGTCCATCAACGGTGGCATCAAAGAAGAGGGGGGAAGGCAGATGGAAGGCGGCCAACCGCATGGCAGCCAAGTTCCCCAGCACCAGAGGTCTGCCTTGCGGAAGCCACAGCGGCGAGCAGCGTAGCAGCCTCGTTGCACCAGCCAGGGGTAGCTGTCAGAAGACACGTCCTCGGAGCCCGGCTGGATTGGGAGCGCTTGGCCTGGCTTCGCATCACAGCGAACTGGAGATTGGTGCTTATCCTCTAGCACAGGCGTTCAGGGAAGCGTCAAGGCTGGGTGGGCAGCAGCAAGCGAAACCACCTCTGGAGCTCACGGGATAAAGGCTGAAAGTGTCTAGGCAAGAGCAGGGGCTAAGGGCGGCAGTTGTGCCCACAAGAGTAACTTAGAAACTGCTAATGCGGCGAGGCAGTCCCGGAGAGACGCTGCAGGAGCTGCCAACTGCTGGAAGCCTTAAGCCCCGCTTCTGCTCTGCATGACAGTGCCAGAGCGCGAGAGGATAAAAGCCGTGGCTAAGCCAGGGAAAGGGGCTGGAAGCCAAGGCCCCCCAGCCACCTACAGCTACTCAACAGACATTACGTCCTTTGCAGCTCCATTTCCCTTTGTGCGGTCACAAGTCAACTCCTCCTCCCTGGAGCATCCTAGCACCTAGTAGCTGGGAGCAACAGGCGTCAGCTCAGACCTCCAGCCTTCAGAGGTGACATGAAGCACACAGACTCCAAAGAGAGGCAGCAGCTCTGTGACAGCACCGAGCATGATGACACTTCCAGCTGGCTACCACCAAACGGTGTCCCAGATCTGCCCATCAGGGACATCTGGTACCCGACATCAGCCAGCATGAACCACTCAAGAACCACGAATAACCTCAGGAACGTGGTGCAGATGCTTTTTCATTATAAGAGTCACCAGAGTCTGCTGAAGCTCAGGAAGTCACCACAATTTTAGATGACATGTTGCAGTGGGTTTGAGAGCTCCCCCACACCCTTGGCCTTGCCACCCACCAGATTCCAGTTGGCCTACAGCCACTTCAGATCCTGCTTTCTGCTCCCCAGCCGGCAACTCTGCAGAGGCTCGAGACAGACCCAGAAACAGCGCTTAGAAACCTTCACAGGACACAGGCGGACACACGTGAAGCTCGTCAATCACAGAACTGCAGAACATGAGGGATTGGAAGGGATCTCAAGAGATCATCCAGTCCTATCCCCCCCACCACAGCAGGATCCCCTAGATCCAGTTGCACAGAAACATGTCCAGGTGGGTTTGAAACGTCTCCAGAGAAGGAGACTCCACAACCTGGCTGGCAGCCTGTTCCAGTGCTCAATCACCCTCACTGGGAAGAAGGTCCTTCTGATATTTATACAGAACCTCCTCTGTTCCAGCTGACACCCACTGCCCCTCATCCTATCACTAGATGACACTGAGAAGGGCCTGGCTCCATCCTCCCGATTTGTCAGGTCTGTGTGAGGCTGGAAACTAAAACAGCCTCTGATCCCACCCAGAGGAATCCTGACAAGCTGGAAAACTGGGTCCACGCAAACTGCACCAGTGCCACCAGTGGAAGGTCCTGCATCTCGGCTGGGGCAACAACAACGACTCACACAATGGATGGTGAAAGGATTCAGAGAAACCCTGAGGATTCAAGACCTCAGCAACCATGACCTCGTTCAGCCCCCATTTTCAGTGGTGCAACAGAGGCGACAGGTCACTACCACAGAGCAAGAGAGCGGTGCAGGGGGCAGGGGCTGCTCACACACAGGACACCAACACGGAGCCACAAGATACAGCAGCCACTGGGAAGCTGTTCTATGGAAACTCCTGCAGGGTTACTCCTGATTGTATTTTAAAAGGGAAAAAAGCCACTTTTTCGAAGTGGAATTAAAAAAACAGAGCTAATTTGAGCTTGTATAAAACTTTCCTGTCCAGCTTGGAGATGACAAGCCTCCCTGAAGCAAGCCAGCAAGAGGCTCCCAAGACTGTCTGTGGGCTCAGCAGCAGCGCGGACACACGCCACTGCCTTCTGCGCAACGCTCTTTCCAAGTCCACAGCATCGGAGAATTAATCCCTTATCTCCTCAGAGAGCTTCCAGCACCTCGAAGACACCCACAGGAGAGGCTGCAGCCGCAGACTGGCTGCTGTGAGCGAACACACGCTCATTACTCAGTGAAACAAATAAAACAGCCTCTCACTCCTCAAGGGCAACTCCTCTTCTACTGGCAGCAGGGGAAAGCTGTCCCCTGCGCAGCCACCGTCCCCTCCTGCCCAGCAATGCAAGGACTGGGCCACAAACCTGCCTTCTACAAGAACTCACAGCAACAGGAAGCCAACAGTTTGCGCAGACTGGGGGGCACAGGAGCAGGGGTGGGAAATGCCTCAACACAGCACACAGCGGCCGCACTCGGCCCCCAGAACCTGCACCCAGTTTCACATGGTACCCAGGCACAGCCAAGGCAGCAGAACAGGCTCCAAAGGTGGTGATGGGTGGAGCTGGGGAACCCAGAAGAGCCAGGAAAGACACAAGGGATTTCAGAGGGGCTGAAGCAGCTTCCCCAGGATCCTTCCCAGGACACTCAGCACTTGCTAGATTCACTCAGGTGAGGGGTTCTCACACATCCCCCTCACTGCTCGGTTCCCAGAGGCAAGTGGCTGGAGCTCTGTCTCTCTCCACAGTAGCTCCAGAGACGGTGCAGTGTAACAGAGCTGTTTGGATGCCAAGAGCCCCGCTTTCCCTCACCCTTTCCCACCCTGCTGCCCAACATGAAACGCTTCTGTCGCTTGGGCCAGGCCAGTTTAGGTTCCTGTGTCAGCAAAAAAGAAGTGGCCTAGTGGTTCTAGTCGCTGACACAGCTCCTCACAGTGTAAGAGGCACGTAAAGGGCTGCAGAGGTCAGTCCCTGCTCATAACTCCCCTCTGGAGAAAAACCCAAAAGCTTCCTGTGGGGAGGGATTTCTTTAAGGGATGCAGTAACTCCAGTCTGCTCCCCGGCTACCGCAGGCTTTGCAGTTAAGTCACCAGCTTTTGAGGAGGTAAAGTAGTCTCAGAGCTCGGCAGCATCAAGCACAGGAGATGACCTTCACCCTGAGAAAATCCACCCTCCTGATCAGAGCCTCTCAGGCAGCAGGTACACAAGAGACAGGGACCACACCGCTACTTCACAAGTAGAGCCAGCTGAAGCTCATCCATCAGGTTAAAGAAGCTGCTCCACACCCAAAACACCCTCCCCCCCAAAAACAACAAAAAGAGAAGAAGTCTTTCTCCATAAGCCCTGCTGTGAATTCTGCTGACACCCAGAACTGTCTCTCCATTCCGGGTGCTCTTGCACGTCTCCACTCAATAAACAAACAAGGAACATGACCCAGAGGGAAAGATGCTCTTCTGACAATTGGGGGCAGCCAAGTGCCCCCCAAGCCACAGACCAGTAATCTGTAGTGGACTTGCAGTCTGTAATGGAGCAGATCTCGACTGAGCAATAAGGGACAGATTGCAAAGCCTGAACCAGTTACAGTCCTGGACATTACAACTGCACCTCCTGCATCACCACAGACCAGCACCACTGTTAAAGCCAAGGGTACCCAGGCAGACAAAGCACAGCCAGGTGCCAAGCCCTGCTCGTACCCTCCTGTCTGTTATGCAGTTAACTCCCCATTTATTTTGCTTTCACCAGGCACAGTGAGGTAGTACAGAGGTTCTTTCTGGGGCTCTGGTTTGGGGACACTTACTGCCCAGTAACAAACAGCTCACACGAGCTGAGAGCTGCTCCCCAAAGGCACCTGTGGGACAGAGATGCCCACCCTATGCTTACCACTCCTGCCACAGCTCCCAGGCTGATGGACAGCCACTAGTGGAAAACCATGTCATTTCTTCTCTGGTGCTATCCTGCAGACCTACCAAGAGAGGCAGGTGTGCAGGAGCACTCTGGAGACTCACTAGCCCACTGTCACAATCAGGTGGTACCCAGACAATCACCTTTCCATCTGAAAGTTCTGTATCCTGCTATGATAGTTCTGGAATACAACTGACCTCTACAGGCATCACAGAAACAGTTTGCTCTCAATTAACAGCTTTATTAACTACAAGCTTCCCCCATAAGCACAGGCTGAAACTCTCCCAGCACCAGTCACTTTCCTGACCCGTTGTTTCATAGGCCATCTGTCCAGCACCAACTAGGAACTGGCCCATGTCCTGAACTCAGGACCATCTCCAGCACAGCAGCTCCACCACTCCTGCACTCCAGAATTACCACTCCACACATGTGTGCTCTGGGCTCTCCCCAAGCAGCAGCAAAAAGCAATTAAGGGGATACCAGGCAAGACAGACTCTTGATCCCACCTTATCTGGCAATTCTTACATGCGCCTTTATCCTCTCCTCCCTGCCAGACCACAGAGACATCGCTCCACAGCTGCTCCTGCAGCCCACACTGCAGAAGCAGTGACCTGCCTGGTACAGCCCCACATCAGCTCCTCCTGGTACAGCCCCACATCAGCTCCTCCTGGTACAGCTCCACCTGGTCCTGCTCCACATCAGCTCATCAGCACCACACCAGCTCACCAATCCATCCAACACAGCCTGCCAGTCATCCTCTGCTCTTGGCAATTCATTGCAAGGAAGAGGGGTTGGGTTGAGGTTTTTCGCCTCCAGAGAGGCAACACCACAGGATTTATCCCAAAACAACCACTCCAGACCACTGCTGTGTCAGTGAAGTTCCAAATGAGAGTGGGAAAGGCTGGGCCAGTGAAAGCAAGACTGGGATTTCTGCACCACACTTCTGTTCCCCAGCTACCACAAAAACCTGGGCACAGACAACAAGAACTCAGTCCTGGTCTGCGTCCATTTGATACCTGGTAACCAACTTCTACATATTTGTAGCCCATCTTTCTCAATTCTAGACCTTCTGCTTCAAAGCCCCTACACTTTAACTGATCCAGGCAAGATTCATAATCTCACCACACCTATTAAAATTACAGCACGACTTCAGCAAGTCTCTCTCCCAGTAGATGTCTACTGGGAGCACAGCAAGAGCTCATCCACACCACTGCCCGCAGAATCAAGGCTGCAGACTGCAACAGCCAACCTGTTCTGCAAAAGGAGAAGACCCAAATGCAGGAGAAGACAAAACCAAAAAGATGACTGGAAGTCGTGAAAAGTTCAGCACCACCCTAGTTCAAAACAACTTTCTGTAGACAACCTGCCTGAAGATCCACCTCTTGGTTGAGTCCTGTTCACCGCCTCACCAGCCCTCCCTCCTAAACAACCAAAGACCCGGTAGTTTCAGGCAAACTAGTGTTTCAACCCAAGTGCTGCCAATCCAGCCCTCAGCAGAGGGATTACAGACAGGGTCTGCACTGCTCCACAAAGCCGTCTTCAAGCTGGAGCAGGCACCCAGCTGTTACCTAGGAAACAGCGAGGGGAGACCTGGGCAAACCACGGGATCGTTTAACAACCACAAACCCCGAAACGCAAAAAGCAGCTCAGTACAGAAGTGACTTGCTGCAGCCTGCACGACGAGCTCAGCCCCCAGCGCTTCGTGTCCTCGACTCGCGCAAGGCCGGGCACCAGCTTGGAAACTCGAGACCGCGTTTCAGAAGGGGCCTCCAGGCTCCGCTGGGGAAATGCTCGACGCTGCCCTCAGCTTAACTCGCCGCTCGACCGCGGCTGTGCCTCCAAGTACCCAGAGATTAGAACTTCCCGGCGCCCGGCACCGCCACGGACCGACTCAAGAACACTCCCGAGCGGCATCTCCCTCTCTCCCCTGTCGACTCCGGCTTGAGGGTGCTGCGAGGAGCTGCGAGCACTGCTAACACCCCGATCCCAAGCAAAGAGAAAGGGCCGAGCAGTTCGGTTGCCCAGCAATAAACACGGCACGCCGCCAGCCACTCACCCTGTCCGTGCCGCCGCGTTCGCCCTCTCCGCACAGTCTCCGCTGGAGCTGCGGCCGCGGCTCTACGGGCGCAGGAGCAGACGGGACCGCAGCCCGAAAAACCCGATCGGGCTCCTGGTGCCGGAGTTAAACTGCCGCGAGCAGGGGAGGCACTGACGAGCTCGAGTGGCAGCAGCTGCGCTGCGCTGGCGTCGCCAGGAGCAGAGCTGTAGTCACAGCCGGGGTAGTCACAGCCGGTGCCGCGGCGGGGGTCTGGGGGCGACAACGGCTCTGCCTGCACCTGTGGCACGCGGCAGCTCCCGGCCTGGCAGCCTCTGGCTGTGAAGGGGCCACTCTGACAGGCTCCCGGTACCTGTCGTAGAGGCGAGCAGCCTCACGCACGTCCTTCCTGACCCAGGCCTTTCTCCCTTCCCTACAGCATCCGCCTCCGGCCCCACAGGCGCTTCGCAAACTGCGCGGTAGGAACCGTTGAATCCCAACACCTGCAAACACTGCTAGTTACTGGGGTCCTTCGGGCAGACCGTCCGCACCAGAACCCGGGGCCGCAGCGACGCAGCCCGACCTGCCCGGCTGCCGAGCGGGGCCGCCGCCTCCAGCCGCATCTTGCCACAGCACGAGCACGTTCGCCCGGGCTGCGGGGTCCGGTCCCCGCACGCAGCCCCAGGCCTGGCACCGAGCTGCAGACGCAACAGTCGGTACCGACACAGCGCCCAGCTCCGAGGCCGGGCAATGCCCGGTTTATTCTGAACGCAGAGGAAAGCCAACCGTTCTAATCGAGCACCCACCGAGCGCCAGCGCCGAGAACGACCCTACCGAGGGTTGAGACACCGAAGCCTCCCGCCGGCAGCTGCATCCCTCATGGAAGTGGTGGAGGGGGGTCACCGCTCGGAACCTGCGATGATTTCACCCTCCTCTAAAATGACCGATCGCGGAGCAGCCACGGAATCCGGCCCCGAGCGGAGCGGGGCGCGGGGGGCTAAGCGAGCTCCAGGGCCCAGCGGGGCTCCGCTCCCGCACAGGCTTTCCCCCCGCCCTCCGCCCCGGTCCCGGCTCCGCTCGCCCCGAGGCGGAACCGCGGTCGTTCGCAGCCAGGAGCCGGACGCGGGCACCGGCCCTCGGCGAAGCGTAGGGCGACCACTCACCCCGGCAGAGGCCACCCCACCCCGACCCTTGGACCCGCTCCCCGCCGCCAGCGCAGCAGATCGCCGGCGCCCCCCGCGCCGGGCAGCCCCGCACAGCCCCCCCCAGCCCCCCGATCCCGCTGCCCTGCCGGCAGACACGTACCCGNGTCCCGCAGGGGCCTGGGGGCGGCGGCGGGTGCAGACGGGGCCGGCGCTGTCTCCCCGGTCCCACGAGGCCGGCCGAGCGCCGCCCGCTGGCTACAGCCGCTGGCGACGCGGTGGCCACCGGTCCGGAGCCAGGGGCTGTCGGCAGCGGTNTGCGTCCAGCGGCAGAGCAGCCCCGGCCGAGGCAGGAGCCGGCTGCGCAGGCTGCCCCCAACTCCGGCAGCGCCGCCGCGTTCGGCTGCGCGCNGCGGCGGCGGGAATCAGGGCTGGAGTGGCTCCCCGCCGCCGCTCTGCGGGTCAGGACTGGGGAGGAGGGGACGGAGGAAAAGGAAGAGGTTTCTCCGCAGCCGGGGAGTAGCATCCTGGGCAGGGTAGAGGAGCCCATAACCCGGAGTCCTCCTCCAGAGCAAAACCAGGGGGAACAGAGAGCCCGCACCCTGCCTTGGCAGCCTCTCCTCAGGGGTCCTCTGCTCCAGACTTCCCTCCAGGGTGGGGAAGGATCTGTTGGCCTTCAGCCTTCGCACTGGATGCTCATCGGTGGAGGACCACTGACAGGCAGCAGGGCTCAATCTACTGCATCCCTGTGACTTCTCAACCCATGGGAGAGGGTGCCTCGGAGGAGTCCTCGTTGTGACAGGGACGTGGCAAGGCCACTTTGAGACACTCTAATTAGGATCAAGCATCCTGAATAGCACAACTTACGGAAAAACAACTCATCCAGATGCCTTCACCCAAGAACAGCAGAGACACCTGGTTTACACTTCTGTGCTGCAACAGACTTCAAGAGACACTCGAGTTCAGCTGTCCATCAGCTCCCTGTGCGTGAGCAAGGAGGTTCAAACGCATCTTCACGGAGCTCTTTGCTGCAGTAATTTTCAGCATGGGAGAGGATTTGCTCCACCACGCTAATTTATCTGTGGTTTTGTTCACTCAATATATGTATATCCTCAGCATTCTCTGCCTCCTCAGAGCTGTGGTCTCTCCTGCAGGCTTATGCCTGCGCTTTTCCACCAACCCAGCACACAGAAACGACAGCAGAGCCCAAGATGCAGACTCCAGCAGCCAGGAGAGAACAATGGAATTTTTTAGTATGCAAACTTGTGTTGATAAGAGGACAGAAGGAACTGGCAGTGCGAACACTGCGAACTGGATTTCAAACTACTCTTTAAAACAATAACAATGAAGAGTGATTAATGACCCATTTGCACCTGGAGGCTAGAAAACCCTTTCTGGCCTCACAGTGGCTGAGAATGATCTGGGCATGGTCTGGAGTCCCGGGTGAAGCCTCCTGTGCCCATCCACATGCTGGTGTGATTCTCACACGTAACGTGGTTGTTCCTCGTTGCAGTAGAGTTGTTGGTCTGCAGGACCTGTGCCTGTTTTTCCCGCTGCTCTAGTGATTGGCAAAAGTTACCACACAACGCAGCTTCAGCTGGTTAGAAACTGATTTATTTATAAACCCCTCATTATTTATTTATAGACCGAGGAGAGAGGCCAAGATCCTACAAAGCTGAGCGGAGCTGATGAAATGATATCCCATGTGAAAATGAGCTTGCACGTGCTGCGTCAAACCAAGTCCTTTCCTGAGCTGCAGGGCCTGTCCCTGCGAGGTGCCCTAAAGCACAGAGGTGAGAGTCAGAGGAGCCAAGAAGACCTAAGGGCTCACCAGAATTTCTGTGGGTCTGGGCCCTTGCTGGTGCCATCCACGGATTTATCGACTGCGAGAGTTCCCGAAGCAATACAGAGAAGAGCAGAAAGCACAGGACCTGCCCCAGCAATGCTGTCCTCAGCTAATTCACCTTTGAGAAGAATGAGAGCAGGGACAGGAGGATGCTGGAAGAGTGTTCAAGGTAATGAAGTGCCAGTGATACGAGAGGAGGCTGAGAGAGCTTTGCCTGGCAAAACAAAGACCAAGCGGTAAAAGGGTTGTTGTTCATAAACATGTCGGTAGGGTAAGTGCAGGATGTGTAGGGAAAATGACAGGACTTTAGGGAAGGTCATTTCAATTTGAAACGGAGCTGGAATCCCCTTTCTTTGGCATTCCAAATTGATCGGGGAAGAACCAAATCACAGAGTCATTGAGTTGTTTAGGATGGAAAAGCGCATTGAGTTCATCAAGTCCAACCATTAACTCAACCCTACCAAGGCCACCACTACACGAAGGCCCTAAGCCCCAATCGTTTATTGATAGATTTATAGCTACTTCTAGACTTCTGTTTCCACAAGCATAAGCTGTTGCAACAGTACAGGTTTTCCAGAAGTGCTGTGAAGATGCTGTTGGAACAGCTGATGTCCTGAAGGTCAGTTAATAGCAGTTTCACTCCCAGATGTGCAGACATGATCAGAGAACATGGACAAGTCTGCTTCTTCCGGCTGGGCTAAACACTCATCACTTTTTGGAGCCCTTCTGTGACAACCATGTATGGGGGAGGAGAATGGGGTACAGGAGTGAGTACTTCTGTTCACCAAATCACAGAATCACAGAACATTAGGGATTGGACGGGACCTTGAAAGATCATCCAGTCCAGTCCCCCTGACATAGCAGGATCTCCTAAATCCTGTCATCAGGGATGGAAGGGACCTCAAAAGGTCATCCAGTCCAATTGCCCCAGCACAGCAGGATCCCCTAGATCCAGTCACACAGGAACAGTCCAGGAGGGTATGAAATGTCTCCAGAGCACCTCCCCTCTGAGGACAGGCTGAGCAAGTTGGGGTTGTTCAGGCTGGAGAACAGGAGGCTCCTGGGTGACCTTCGAGCAGCTTCCCAATCTCTGAAGGAAGGGGGCTACGAGAAAGCTGGGGGAGGTGGTAGCGAGAGGACAAGGGGAAAGGGTTCCAGACTTGAAGAGGGGAGATTGAGGTTGGCCACGAGGAACAAATTCTTTCCTGTGAGAGTGGGGAGATGCTGGAACAAGCTGCCTAAGGCAGTTGTGGCTATCCCGTAACTGGAAGTGTTCAAGGCAAGACCTGCTCCAGTGAAGGTGTTCCTGCTTGTGCAGGGGAGTTGGAACTGGATGGTCTTTAAGGTTCCTTCCAACCCCGGCCAGTCTGTGATTCTACGATTTATGGACAACATAACATGTTCATTTTTTAGCCTCAGGGTTTTCATTTTTCCTTCTGAGGTACCAACTACTCACCATAAGGATCACTTTGGGCTTCCCTGGGCACCAAGCAGTACAACCTTCTAGCCCTGCAGCTGGGCCTGCAGCATCTGGTTTATCGCTCACAAGATGAGTAGAATGTGATCCTACACAATTTCACTGAGGACAGTGAACACAGACACAACACGAAGCCCCTGGAATATCCTGCAGGTCTCACATTTTCCTCTCCCATAAGTTAACAGCCCCTGGAAAAGGCTGAGGTCCAGTTTTCACTTTACTGTCCTGCAGGTCTCACAAGTTTCCCTCTCCCATAAATTAACAGCCCATCTCTACAATTTAGATGTTTAAGGCCAGACAAGGAGGGATTTTTAATGATTTGGAGCCTTAAAAAGATTGAAAACCCTCAAAACAGTTTTAAACTCATCACGCTGGAGTCACTTTTCCCTTGCAGCTGAAGGTACCGCGGTTGTTCTGCAGCACTGGTTGGTTTCACTCCCATCCAAACGGCCTCGACGCTCGGCAGAACGCACTAAAGGCATCCCCGGCATGACGAGGTGTCGGTGCGCAGCTGGCGATGCCAAGTCTCCGGGGATCTGCCACTGGCTCCATGCTGTTTCCAAACACAGTCGCTCGTGACGGCGCCGTGTAGTCAGTTCCGTAGTGCTTTGGGCTGCTGGCATTTTTGAGGGCTACACTTCAGCCTTGAGGCTCCACCACATGTGTTTTGGCAACCTGCCTCTTTATCCCAGCGCAGACTATCCTCGCAAGGTTCCATCCAAACACATGATAACCGTCACAGACTGTCTCCATGCCCATGTTTACAGGTCTGTGCAGAAACCCTTCTGTTGACCTCAGTCCCTCCACCCGGCTCCTGTTTGCAGTTTTGGGCACTGGTGTCAAAGGGACCTGTATCAGGGAAGGTTCCTCTTGACCCAGGGAGGCTGTTGAGCACTCGGGGCTTTCCACCTGCTGCATAACGTAGTGGGGTAGACATCGCGCTTCCCATACAAACTCAATGTGGAGTCACAGACAGCTGAAAATGTAAATGGCAGGGGAGATTTCCTTTTCTTCTTCTTGTTCTTTCTTCGTTAACAAACAAATAAATCCAGAAGCCCGCAGGACGCTGACTGGCATGGGATGTGCAAATTAAGCCAGCATCCTGCAGCAGACATGGCAGTTCCTGCAGCCAGACAAGCCTCCTAGCCAGAGCCTTAACAGCCTCTTGGCTTCACAGCCGTTAAACCAAAACCTACTGGTTGCTGTTCCGAACTGAAGAGTCCTGCAGCAGACCGGCCCCGTGACACCGACAAACGCTGAACAGAGCGGGCTGGTGCGTGGCAATGCGCAGGTGAGCAATCTGGCTGAGTAATCTGCATGTGAAGGCACTTGTACCCCGACTTCTGCCAACAGAAATCTGCTTCCCCAGACCATTAACAAACACTGACAAGGTCGTTTCACCCCTCTGCTCTCTTCACCCCTCTGCTCTCTTCTTGAGCTCCCCATTCTAGTCTGGGTGGGAGTTAAGGACCTGTGTTACCCCACGCTCATTAACGCAGGCCTGTCCCCCCGTAGCCATTTGCAGGGGGTACATCCCAGTGCTACATCCTGCGGTTGCAAGCGAGGAGTTGGGCTGCAGAACGTCACCCAGGGAAGGATATTTCACAGCATCACTCCGGTTGGAAAAGACCCCTGGGATCATCATGTCCAACCATCTACCCTGCCTTACAAGGTCACCCCTAAACCACATCCCCCAATCCATCATCCAAACGATTTCAAACACATCCATTACCCTGGGCAGCCCAGTCCAGTGCCTGAACCAAACAAGCTGTAAAAAAAACTCTTCCTAACGTCAAGTCTACACCTCCCCTGTCATAACTTGAACCCCTTCCCTCTTGCTCTATCACTAATTGCTTGTGAGAAGAGCCCAGCACCACCCTCTCCACAATGTCCTTTCAGGTAGATGTAGAGAGCGATGAGGTCTCCTCTCAGCCCTCTCTTCCTCAAACTCAACAGCCCCAACTCTCTCAATCTCTTCTCATCAGACTGATTCTCCAGTCCCTTCCCCAGCTTCACTGGCCTCCTCTGCACCTGCTTCAGCACCTCCACATCTCTCTTGTTTTGAGGTGCCCAAAGCTGGACACAGCACTCAAGATGTGGCCTCACCTCTGCCGAATACAAGGGGACAACAGCCTCCCTATTTCAGCCTAGATCGTGCACCTCGACCACACAAGTGGCCCTGTGCACCTTCTGGAGTCACAAGGGAATCGGAGCCAACGCACAGCAGAGCGCCATCGGTCTGTGCAGTTCAACTTCCAGGGCAGAGACATTGCAGAGCATAAAGCGAGATCCCTGTCTTTGTGCTCCCCAGCAGAAACAGTCTTTAGAATTCACTGACATTTAATCATCTGCCTCCTATCGCTCCTCTTCAGAGCAGCTATTTTGGTGCCGTGTGGGGGTTGCCACAGCAGTGGCTGCCTAATTCTGAGCTCAATTTTGTGCTGTGCACCCAGATCTTCTCCCGAGGAGCGTTTTGCATCCCAACACAACGATGCAGGACTTCTGTTTGGTGAAAGAGCCGCGACACCTTCACAAACACTCCTCCTGCAAACAGAAACCCGGTGCGGTCTCTACAGAGCCGATGCGAGAGCCGGGCACCCCTTCACAGTGTCCCGCTGCCTGCCCTGCCTCTGTACCTTCAGTCACAGCAGGTGAATAGACTTGCAGCGGGGCCGTTTCCATGCGAGCACCACACATCAGTGTTTTCAAGTCGCTGCTGGCCTCCTGAGATGGCTGAGGTTCACAGCTATTTTGAAGCTTAGCACTCAGACAAGTACCAGTGGAGCTGCCAAGCAGCTTCATGCAGCAGGGAGCATGAATCCAAATGAGGTTTTCCCTTTCTGACTGCCGAGGAGCAGAAAGAAAGGGGGTGGGGGAAGGAGCCGCTCGTTTGCGTTCCCTCGCGTGCGCTGTGGCTGCAGGTCTGGATCGGTCCAATGGAAGCTCTACGGGAGGTTTTAAGATGACACAAACATTGCACTAAAGGCTTCTTGCGCTTCTCCGCTGAGACGAGAACCGTATGTTGACTCTATGCCACCAGCACTGCTGCTCTCCTGGTTGCTTCTTTCAAAGCCAGGCCAGTGCACCTCTGCTTTGGGCTCAGGAACAAAGGGCTCTGTCTGCATTAAAGCTCAGACCTGAACACGGAGATTTCTGAACACGGAGATGGAGATGCACAGGCAGAGTACATTTCCTACGGGGCTTTTCTGTGCCCGGTGAGCTAGGGAAGGGAGTCCATGGCTACAGCTAAGGTGACGGCTTGCAGAGTGACAGCACGTTCTGCTTGGCCTGCTCTGCTCCTCAAGAAATACCCTTCTGCAATCTCATCCTCACTGTAGTCCTTCAAACCACACAGGAACTTCAGGCCCCTGCTACAGCTTTCTTCGAATCACAGAACCACAGACTGTGTTGGGTTAGAAAGGACCTTCAAAGGTCACAGAACACTAGGGATTGGAAGGGACCTCGAAAGATCATCCAGTCCAACCCTGCTACAACAAGCAGGGCCATCTCTAAACCAAACAGATTGTCCAGAGCCCTGTCCAACCTGACCTCGAATGATCATCCTGTCCAACCCCCCCACAACAAGCAGGGACATCTATAAGTAGAACAGGTTGCCCAGAGCCCCATCCAGCCTGACCTGGAATGTCTCCAGGGACAGAGCCTCCACCCTGTCTCTGGGCAGCCTGTTCCAGGGATCCCCCACACTCAGATACAACAACATTTTCTTCCTCTTCAGCCTTAATCTGCCCTTTTCCAGCTTCAAACCATGACCCCTTGTCTTACCATTCCCTGCCCTTGGGAACAGGTCTGGGGAAGCCCAGTCTCCTTGCAGGCCACTTTCATGGATTGGAAGGTCACTATAAGGTCCCCTGAAGTCTTCTCCTCTTCAGGCTGAACAACCGCAACTCTCTCAGCCTGTCCTCTAAAAAGAGGCTTCTTCTGGGCCCATTCCAACAGCTCCACAGCCTTCTCATGTTGAGGGCTCCAGAACTGGATGAAAGACTCCATGCAAGGTCTCACTAGGACAGAGCAGAGGGGCAGACTCCCCTCTCTTGATCTACTGGCCACACTTCTTCTGATGCTCACTCCTTCCTGAAGTTTCCAGAGCGTTCTCTCTCTGAGGACTCGGTAGCCCTAAGGGGAGGAACAATGTCCCCTTTGTCCAAGAGATCCTTCTGCTCACCAAAAGCACAACACACCCTTGGGAGAGAAAAAGCAGATGCCCATGAAATCCCAGGCTAAGTTGGCCCCAGCCTTAGAGAGGCAGGTGTCGCAGCTCAAGACTGCCTAAAGAAACACGTCTACGAGAGAGATGCACAGGGTCTGGATTAGACTGGTTTAGCACAGTTTGAAAGCACGTCCAGACCTGGGGGCCTTTGACACACACCAAATTACACGCACGTGTTCAGCAGCACCAGAGCGTCTACGTGAGTAATCGCTCTGGTTCTCCGTCAGGCCAGCTTAGCAGCACTGGCCGCCCTCCAGAGCCCATTTCTCTGCTGGCTCTGCCAGATGAACGGCCGAATTGTCAGGAAGCCATTGCAGGATGAAGATGGATTGGAATCACACGGTAGAGGTCACGACTGCTCACATCAACTTCCTGCCTAAGACATTTGCCAACTGTTTGTAAAGAATGAACTCTCAGAACTTGCAAGTTACCTTGGCAATGTAGGGCTCTCCAGATCCCTCTGAAGTCAGTGGGCTCACTGCAAGGGACAGTTCTGTCCATCTAAGGTCTAACCAATGTTTGGGTTGAGTTTTGGTTTTTCTCTTGGGCAGTAAGGGGGGATAGGGCTGGGTCTTTACATCTCCAGCACTGGCTGTGCTCCTGAGCTGGGTGCCTCAGGCAGTGTCTGCGCTGAGTGGAGTTTGTGTGTTTGTCAGCTTGACAGCCAGAACCAGCTGAAGACTGACTGGAGAGGAACTGAGGACGATGCTCTTTTAAGTTGTGTTGGAGGAAGTGCTGCCATACAGGTCCTTCCATAGTGGAGACTGCAGTCATTTGAAGTCTAGAGGCACCTGGCCATATCTGATTTGGTTGCCACTACAGTGGAACCCCAGTGTCCTGTCTTGCTTCAGTGGAGATGTTCATGACATGGGTTTTTATGTCAGCAACAAAGCTGGGAAGTTGCTCTCTGAGCAGACTTGCTACTGAAGTGCACAGAGCAAAGGTGAAACCTTGCTCTTCCCAAGTCCGTCTACAGAAAGAAGTGGGCAACTATAGCTCTCCAGCGGAGTCTTCTAGGTAGTAAGGAAACATCTTGGCTCTGGGAGCTCTCTGCTAGTTAAAGGAGGACAGTTGCACCCTGCCCGCTCCACGCGCCCAGGTTCATCCCTCTCTGCACATCCCATTGGAGACATCAGCTGCAAACCCCTGCTCCTGACTGATCGTCCGCAGTTCTTGTCTGACTGCCGAACAATGAGAGACTTCAGGTAGGAGAGCAGACCCAGCGCGTATTGCCATCAGCGTGCCTGTATCTTTTACCTCTCTTTCGCAATAAATGCGGCGCGGAACCTCTCCCTGACACCCCAACCTGAAGAACCTTGTTGCTGTTTAGATGAGCAGTTACTGAGGGTCATCAGCCCAGAACATGTGTGACCCCTTAGCTGAGGGCAGTGGTGGCTCCAGTGTGCTGTGCTGTGCAGAGGAACCACTTGGGCAGCAGAACAACTTATCGTGTGTTTCGTTTCTGTCTACTTCCACAAAATGCAGGAAGGTGGCTGGAAACTGCTAACGAGGATCTCGGGCAGAAGGAACCTATTGAGATCACCCACAACACAGTTAAACACATTTGTCTATAGTCCAAAGGCCGGAACCTGTGACTGTTTACGCAGCATCTCAGAGCAATGTAGAGAACAATGTGGCCTATCAATACAGCATCTTGGGATAATTAAAAGGATGATGTGATAGTGCTGCTCTCTATAGCCTGGTTGCCTAGTGACAGAGCAGAGTCCTTGGGATGACACAGAAAACAGCGTTCATGCACGTTTAAAGCACCCCACAATACCAGCCATGGCCTGTCTGTAGACCAGGGTGCCTCGGGCACACAGCCTGGTGCCTCCATTTTCCAGGACTAGACACAGAACACAAATGTACCCCCTGTTTGAGCACAGCGGGTTTTGCAGCTCTAAGTCACTCAAACCAAATCACGAGGAACCACTATGTGGAGTTTGCAGTCTGACAGCCAGAAGCCACCGAGGTGGAGAGAGATGAAGCAACCCAAGCAGCAAGATGAGCACGAAACAACCCAAGGAAGCAACACGAAGCAGAGTTTCCGTATTTGTTTTATCAGTAACGGTCGGCTCTACAGTGCTGGTGATGGCAGCATCGTAACAGCCTTCATGTTAGAAAATACCTTCAGGATGATAAAACTCAACTTTTACCCTGACCTGACCAAACCCACTGCAAAACCCCATCCTTCAGCTCCATATCTACACAGCTTGTAACCACAACCAGGGATGGTGGCTCACGCTACAGCCCAACACAACGGGAAGGGTAAAGGGAGGACACAAGTGTTTTTAAAAGGAGAGAAACCAGTGGCTTCCTTCTGTGGCTGCTTTGGGGACCCCGGTAATGTAAGCTGCAGGGTTTGGGAGCTGGTCTGCAGTCTGAGTGACTGTGTGTCTGATGCGTCGAAGTTCACCCACAAGAACACCGGCTGTCACGGTCCCGGGTGCACACCCTCGTGTGCGGGCCCTCCAAGTGATCACGTAACAGCGAAGTTCACCATCTTCGTGCAACGAAGAACAGCGAAAGCATCCAGAAAATGACACTGCACTCATTTGTCACCCCCAGTCACGGAATTGCTCTGCAGCTTGCAAGAATCAAGTGAAGATTTGGGCTGAAAGCGCCAGGTCAGTCTCCTCCTGAAACACCCAGCCCGGATCTGGAGCCCCCCGGTAAGCTCCTGGAGCTGGTTTGTTTCAGCAGCAGTGAACTGGTGACTGCAAGCCAACAGAAGGCTAGAAATAGCTGCTACGAGAGCCGTGTGCTGCTGCAGCAGAGCCAGGGCAGTCTGGACTCCCGTGTTAGTTGATTAAGTTTCCCCATTCACTCCTGTGTCATAACTTACACCAGGATGCTGGCGCCGTTTGCACGAGAGATGCTCTGTTTTGACATCGTAACAAGATCTCCGTAGGCTCTGGCTGGCTTTTTCCATGGCCTACACTGTTCAGACCGTTCCACTGCAAATAACAAACAGGTCTCCTGAACGTGGCTGCGTAGCAGCAGTTAGCTCCAGCAGCCCGTTTTCCCAGGGAGGTGCCAGCGTCTCCAGAAGCCCCTTAGAACGAGCTGCTTCTTTGGGGTGAGCGTAGGGCGGTTTGTTAGCAAAGCAATCGCTGCCGCGGGGGCTGTTTGCATTTCGCTCTGGATAAGAGCGCTATTAGACAGATGTTTCATTGCAGATTTACTTCAGACCAATGTGCTTTAAGGACGTGGAAAATACAACACTCTTTAAAGTGAAGGTTTGTATTGCAGCACGGAGAGAGCCTTAACCACATCAGAGCAGATCAAAGAGCTCTCTCTAAACTAATTAAAATAATATTAATAGAATCACAGAATCCTTCTGTGAGGTTGGAAAAGACCCCTGGATCTTCAAGTCCGACCATCAACCCTATTCCTCAAGTTCCCCCCTAACAATGCAACTCTACACTCCTCAGATAGAGACAGACATCAAAGGAGAGCGATAACGTGATTGAATACTTTGAGACTCACTTCCACCCGCTCTGCCCCTTCCTGTCTGCTGTGCAGCCTCGTAAATCCCTGTCCCCTCCAGGAGCGCTGCACTAAGAAGCTGGAATGGGGGTGAGAGGACACTCACGACAGAGTGGCTTGAATTTACTCTAAGACAGTAGGTTTTTCAACTGGGGTTTGATTTCATCTTGGTGTGGAAGACAACAAAGCAGCTGCTCCAGCAGTTCCAGTTAGTTCCTCTGCTGGTTTAACCTTTGCCAACTCCTGGTCATGCCTATAGACTTCATAATCTAATAGTAGTGGGAGGCAGGGAAATGTCTCCTCCATTCCTGGCTCGTCTCCCCTGGTAGCCCACAGCTCTGCATCACCGTAAACTGTTCGAGTGCCATCTTTACTACCCTCAGTCCTTCACCTCCGGTGGGTTAATTGGCTTTTTATTCCTGGCATCATCATCGTCAGTGACAGATTAATCTCAAGGAGCTAAATCTCACTTCAATCTGGATAAGCATCCTAAGGTACTGGAAGTGTCTGCACCCGAGCTGGAAATTGAAGGAGCACAGAGCTTTTCATGAGTGTTCAGACACTTCTGCTTTGAGTTACCCCTAGAAAGAGAGGATGCACTGCCCTTGCGGTCGTCTGGCACTGCCAGTGGGGGAAAGGAACGGCTTGAAGCCTCAAACAGTAAAGCCCACATCACTATATGGAGAACTAGAGAATGATCAGAGGGGCAGCGTGTTTTCCTAGCTGGAAAAAGAAGGAAGGTTTTCTGTCGTAACAGATAGAGAGAGAGAAAACCACGAGCAAGTGCTGCCTGAAAGGAGTCTGGCGGGTGAAAATCATCTTGGCTAATTGCAGACTTCTAAGAGCTAGAGATCTGAGTCTGCTCTCCCTTTGTAGTTAACTCTCTTCAGAAGCCCGTTTGCTGACCTGTCCTCGATGCCTGTCTTAGGATGAGACGAGTGACTCTCTGGAGATCTCTGATTCTGTCTGTTGATGGAACCGAAGGCAACGAAGATTCCAACACAGAGGCTGTGAGACAGAAGAATTTTCAGACAACGTCTAATCAGACCGTGTGCAAGACAGGAGAGCGATTCTGGCTGTCTGCAAGGACCAAGGACAGAGGCTCTGCAAAGCGGGTCTCTGGTCACTAGCTCTTGCTTTGTTTACTGCTTTGAGACTGTTATTGGCAGGGCTGAGGAGAGCGCAGCAGCAATTTGTTCCACTTCAACTTCAGAACAACTTGGAAAACAAACATTTTCATTCCACTGCAAACCTTCACTCCTTTTTATATCACAACGTTGCTCCTGGACCTTCTAGCAACAGCCTGTGAATTCAGTGCCAATACCCAGGTGATGGAGCGTGGGTAAAATCTAGTGAGAGGTCCCTTTGTCTTCCTTTTACAGCTTCAACGATTTCAGAACCTCTTTGCCATCTGCTTTACCTCCATCATATCTTTTGTGCCATCTTAAGCAGCTGATGGGTTTGAAGAGCTGTTATTTAAAATGTTGTTTTCCAACAGTGCAGTCACAGAACATCAGGGATTAGAAGGGACCTCGAAAGATCATCCAGTCCAGTTCCCTGGCCACAGCAGAATTCCCTAGATCCAGCTGCACAGGAACACGGCCAGGCGGGTTTGAAATGCCTCCAGAGGAGGAGGCTCCACAACCCCACTGTGCAGACTCTTCCAGGTCTCTGGCAACCTCCCTGGGAAGAAGGTCCTTGTCAGATTGATGTAGAACCTCCTCTGTCCCAGCTCACACCAGCTGCCCCTTGTCCTGTCTTTGGATGCCCCCTGAGCAGAGCCTGGCTCCATCCTCTTGACACCCCTTCTTTGGACCCACCCCAGCACTTTGATGTCCTTCCAGTGGTGAGGAGCCCCAAACTGAACACAATATTCCAGGTCATACCTCACCTATCAGCTGTGTTCCAGCTGCTCAGGAAAAGCCTTCAGAACCTGCAGCAATGGACTCTCTGTGTGTCCTCTTCCCAGTGGAAACTGCTGCTGGACTCTGCGGTTCCAGACTTTTAAAGTGTGTTCACACACTTCACGACCAAACACACTGCTCGGCTCCTTTTCCTAGGTCAAGAAATTCAGATCCATCTAATGCACAAGAATGTGGGGAGGTTAGAAGAAGAAAACCTCTCCCTTAGCTGTGCAGGGTGAGTTATCGCCCTGCACGGGCAAGAAATCTCACAGAATAACTCGCCTGAGGAGCAGTGGTGAGTTGGTGGCAAAAGCCGACTTTGAGTGCCGGAGCTGCAGGATTAACCTTCACCAGAGCCAGCTGTCATTGCCACACAGGGAGGGGTCTGGTTTTTAAAGACACATAGATGATGCCTGCCAACATGAAAATGAATTCGCTTCAACAGAAAAATGTTGTCCTTCTAAACAGCTGAAACCAGATCTATGCTGAGTAAACCGTGTATCTGAGAATACGGTGTGCAGTTGTGGGCCCCTTGGTGCCAGAAGGACCCAGAGCTGCTGAAGAGAGTCCAGAGCAGAGCCACAGAGATGATGAAGGGAGGGGAGCATCTCCCTGCTGAGGAAAGGCTGAGGGAGCCTGGAAAATAGGAGCCTGAGGGGTGACCCCGTGAATGTTGATCAATATGTGGTGGGTGTCAGGAGGATGGAGCCAGGCTCTGCTCGGGGGCACCAAGTGACAGGACAAGGGGCAGCAGGTGTGAGCTGGAGCAGAGGAGGTTCCACATCAATGTGAGAAGGACCTTCTTCCTGGTGAGGGTGACAGAGCCCTGGAAGGGGCTGCCCATGGGGTTAAACATCTCTTTCTCTGGAGATGTTCAAAAGCCACCTGGGCACGTTCCTGTGTGACTTGCTCTAGGGGATCCTGCTGTGGCAGAGGGACTGGACTGGATGGTGTTTCGAGGTCCCTTTCCATCCCTAACGTTCTGTGATTCTGTGAGAAGACAAATGTTCCTGTCATTAACCCCTCTGTAGAAATTAAAACCCTCCTGTGCTGTGACAATGCTTTCTGCAGCCTCTCTAGTCCGGCAGGTCAACACAAAACACATCCCAGGAACTACTTCAAATAGCCAACTACAGCTCTGACGCGATTCATCCGGTAGGGAAGGGTCAAACCCTTGGAGAGACTGAGCAGTTGCTTAGCACCATCAGACTCTGGAGGCCCCGGTTTTACACAGCGAATGATCTAATCACCTCCCAGGGCTGAGAGCTCTAACAAGTTAATAACAGCAGCGCAGGCAGCGCTGCGAGGTATCGCACGATAAACCAAACTACACGGGAATGACGTCTCTCGAGTGCCAACAGCTGAGATTTATAGAGCAATCCACGGGTACTGCAACCCCTCACAGACTGCCCAAGTACTGCTTGGAGACTCCCATTTCAAGTCTAGAGCGTTTCAGTATCGTTGCGAAGGCTAGAAAATTGAGGGATAAATTAAAGGGCTAAGATGAGGAAAGCAAGCCTTCCCAGGCTGGATTTCACGGCGCGGAAGAGCGAGGCAGAGCTCCCCATTTCAAAAGGATCGCATTAATGTTTAATTTGCTGGGCTGCATGTGGGAGCTCTCTCCCCAGGTGCCCTCGCCCAGGCACAGCACTCAGCGCTGCCGTGCGCAAGAGGAGGGGTGGGCTCTGACGCGGCTGTTTGGCAGCACCTCACTGGTGGCATTTTTCAACCGCTGGACCCGAGGCGCTTCCTGCCGTTACCGATGTCACTGTCACTACTGAAGGCAGAGGATGGGTCGCATCTGCCTCAGGGTTACAGGTTCGCCCGTGCAGTGAACAAGGTGTTAAGCTGTGGTCCCCGGTTCCTGGAGGTGAGAGGAAGCTGGGCATTTTAATACCAGTTCATTTTACTCACTGCCTGCTTGGGGCATTAAATGAGAGCCCACTCCCACAGGCAGACCCACCAGCTACATGGTCTCTGGGGTGCCCATGAATTCTCCCCACCACTGCTAGCACAGAGGCAGAAAACAGTCTGCTGTCAGGATGAACCAGTCTGAATAGCCTGGTTGCGTCCAGTGACGAGTTTCACATCAGTAAGATCTGCAGGGCAGAGGCAGAGGCTCTCGTCTCTCCAGACATCTGGCTCATGTCCCCAGCCCAGCACAGCCCCGCACAGAAGCACAGCCCCACACAGAAGCACAGCCCAGGCTGGCCAGCCCACTTTGCCATGCACACTGCAGTCTGTGCAGAGCTGCATTCAGCTGCAAAGGTGATGGAGAGGTGACCATCGTGAGCTCCTGTTCCCGAGCTCCAAGTCCTCTCCTATACCACCGGTAGGTCCAACACATTGCAGCTGGTTTTACTCTACTGCTCCGTCACTCCACAGAGCATGTCTGGGCTATAATCCTCCCCCAGCAAACCCGTGCTCCTGGCTATCCATCTCCTCCTACGCTCTAAGCGCTGTGATCTCCCTATTGAGCAGAGTTCTGGCTGAGAAGGCCTGTTCTTGAGGAAGCCAATGCAACTCCGGTGTCACCATACAAACACTAGCCAGTCTATTGAAAGACTCACTCCTGTCACGTAAAGTAGCGCTGATGTGCTGGATGCCCTGGCGCCTGCAGCACAGAGTCTTTACAGATAACAGCAGAACCATGTATGGACAGTGGGGGAACAAAGCCCAAGCTCAGGCTGCACTCTGTATTCGCGTAGCTGTGACAGCACCGAATCGGCGGTTCTGTCTGTAAAACACACAGCGACAGAGATCGTGGGGTGACTGAGTTTGCACTCAGAACCTTGTGTCGAGGTCTGGGCCCCTCAGTTCCAGAAGGGCTCAAAGCTGCTGGCAAAGCTGCTGGAGAGAGTCCAGCACAGAGCCACAGAAATGATGGAGGGAGTGGCGCATCTCCCTCCCTAATGAGGAAGGGCTGAAGGAGCTGGGAGAACAGGAGCCTGAGGAGTGACCCCATGAATGTTGATCAATATGTTAAGGGTGGGTGTCAGGAGGAGGGAGCCAGGCTCTGCCCAGGGGCACCCAGTGACAGGACAAGGGGCAGCAGGTGTCAGCTGGAACAGAGGAGGTTCCACATCAGTGTGAGAAGGACCTTGTTCATGGTGAGGGGGACAGAGCCCTGGCAGGGGCTGCCCAGGGGGTTGTGGAGTCTTCTTCTCTGGAGAAGTTTCAAACCTATCTGGCCACGTTCCTGTGTGACTGGATCCAGGGGATCCTGCTGTGGCAGAGGGATGGGACTGGATGACCTTTAGAGGTCACTTCCAACCCCTAATGATCTGTCATTCCACGATGCCCATGGCAGCCTTGCTTGGTCAGGCGGTTATGGACAAGTGTTTGGCTTTCAGGTTATTTGTTTGGACATTTTAAGCCAAAAACACTGGGGTGTTCTTGTGAGAGAACATCCGCTGCGGACACCTACACATCCCCTGGTGTCAGACACCCATTTGGTATCAGATGTGAAGCGAACAACCACCGGCACATGCCGGGCCTTTTCTGAACTGACCTCTCGGGATCAGATGCTGTGGGCAGCCCAAAGTGACAGCAGCTCCAGCCAGCGCAAGAGAGAAAGAGAAGCTGTTAGAGGACGGCATGAATGTGACGGAGCTTCCAGAATGGAACCCTGTTTCCCTTTTGGTTACAGTGACTGCCAGGAACAGTCTGGAAAGGAAGACCTCCCCACTGGTGAGGATCTCCCCACGCACATCGCGCTGGTATCAGAGCACAGCTTTAGATCCAACAGGAAAGGTTAATGAAACATCTGATGGAGGAGGATCATCAGGGGAGGGAAGACGTAAAGGTCAGCTATTTCCAGTTCCCGACTGATGGGCTGGGTCAATGGCCGTGATCGTTAGCTGCCAAGAAGTGCCCTTCCCGCCGGCCTCTGTTACCCAACAGTGACACACACAAAGCAGCACCAATCAGAAGCTCTGAGGTGACCACACGTGGGGGCTGCTCCCCAAACCGCTGCAGCGCTTGCCACAGCTTGGCCACACTAAAAGCTAAGGATGTGCTACCAGATGGCAAAAAGCACTGAGATTGATCAAGTGATTAAATTTGTGTTAATAGATAACTGAGGAGATGTGGAGACTTTGAGAGCAAGGACCAAGAGTGGCATTGGATGGGGTAGCTTCTGTGCTGGACAGAAGAGCTGCTGGGAAGCACAAAACCAAGGCATTATGAAACCAGAAAAGGATTAAAGAGAGATTTTGTTCCTGCTGGGTACAGGCACCTGGATGGCAGAGAGCCTGGGGTTGGATTACCTCTGCATTTGCTAAATTGTTTGCATGAGAGGAACTTTCTGACCCACGTGAATCAGAGAGCAAACTTCTGAGAGACAAGGGAAATGAGTTCGTAAGAAGCCTTCCCTCCTGTATAGATGCTCAGGGGTACACTGCCTGCTCAGAACTGCTCCAGTCTTTTAAAGTCTCTTCCAGACTGGGTCAATCACCTGCAGAGCCAAAGCTTGTGACCTTCAGCAAGGAATGGAGCTGCAAATCTTGAAAAGAGCACTTTCCTGCGGTCTAAAGGGGCCTTGCAGAGCCCGCTTCACGGTTTGGAGCCAGGCAAACAGCAGCTGTGCCAGGCAAGGACCGGCCCGGGACACTTTCCTCCCTCCTGCTGCTTGACTGACATAGGAACAGACACCGTTTCCTAGTGCTTTTTGTAGGTTTTCCCATTCACTGCTGTGTCTGACCCTTGGAATTCACCATCTGTGTGGGGAAAACATTTCCTAGCAGAAGGGAAACCCACGTGCAATCACAAGGCACCACAGCATGGAAGGACTGACAGCTGGAGAGACGACGTCCTGTGTCAGTCCAAGCAGGGATGCTGAGCACCTTCTCTGGAGTGGACTAGATGTTCAATTCCCATCTCCCCTGTGCTACTGGGTGCAGCTGGTCAAGGAAGGAACCAGATGACCACCCATGTCTTTCAGCTGTATGAAGTGCATTAGGCTGTTCTGTGCCAGTGTCAATGCATCGACGTTCACCAGACACTAACGCTGGGGCTTTGCCACACAGGAAACCCAAATCTCACTGGAATTACAGATACGTAATGACACGCAGCCTGTTGTCTCCACTCCACATCCCAGGGACTGATGGCAGGGTCTTTGTAAGCCCCCAGGCCCACTGCGCAGCTTTGACCTCTTTGCTGGAGCGTGTCTGGGGACACACTGGTACTTAGAAGAGGCTGCTGGAAGCTGCCGACCCTCCTGCAAAAGCCTCTTCTTACTGTAGCACCGCAAATGAACGGCCAAAGCTTTTAATCTGGCAGGTCCTACCCTGGGAAGCCAAGCTGACAGGACACAGCTGTTGTACAAGTCCCCTCCAGCAGTGCTGAAGGATGTGACCAAGAGCTGGGTAAGAGCAGACAGCCCCACACAAGCTCAGATGCCCTTTGCCAGGGCAGTCACACCCACAACAGCAGATCCAAACCAGGAGCTTAGAGCCTGCTTGACTCCATCCTCCCCACACTGAACACGGTCAGTCTTCAGCAGACACAGCCCCAGGAGGGGAGGTGGTTGCAGTAGGAAGGCTTTAGACCAGCCATGGGGGCTCTGACCTTCCCCTGTAAGGAGTGACTGGCCAGAAAGGCCTTAGGTTCCCTGCCTGATGCTGCCATCATCACAGGGGAGTGAATCTGTCAGTAGAGCCCCAGAGGGACCACGCACAAGTGTTTGGAAGCAACCCATTGCTGAATAGCCTGTGCTGCCCTGGCCAGGCTGCTCAAGGCGGCTGCACCTGTATCAGTCAGCCTGCCCTCACACCACAGCTCCAATTCTGCAGCCCAGAGATAAACAGGATGTTGTTTAAATGGAGGAGCAATAGATAACAGGCATTGATTTTGCGAGGGAAGTCATTTATTCAGCTCAGCATGACAGGCATGGTGGGTCAGCAGGGGGAGGCTGAGTGCTGTGCTTCCCAAATGCTCCCTAGATTTCACCCGGAGGGTCATCACCAGAGTAATTAGCTTCTGGGTCTGTTCATCTGGAAAGGCAAAGGGTCCATACGGACACTACAGGTGCAGAGGACAGCTGCTGTGTTGGAGAAAGCACCAACAGACAGATTGATGAGAGAGACAGGACTAAGCTTTGTGCTAATAAGGGCAAAGTTCCTTCCAGTTGTGAGAGTTTTGTGGTGGGGGGGCTGCGTTTGGTTTGGGGGTGGGTTTTTTCCCCCCCAGATAAAGCCTATACCAGAAAGGCTTCAATACTGAAATGAAACAGCTTCTCCACGCTGGCTGTCTGGGAACTTGTGCTCTGGTGGGACTGCAAGTGAGAAGTAGGAGCTGTTTGTACTCGGGGATGAAGAGCCCCTTTTAATAGTCACTGTTAACCCCTCAGAAAGGATCGTAGAATCATTCCGATTGGAAGAGACCCCGGGATCATCCAGTCCAACCATCAACCCCACTCTACAAGGTCACCCCTAAACCACATCCCCCAACACCACAACTAAGTGACTTTTAAACTCCTTCAGGGGTGGGGACTCAACCACCACCCAGGGCAGCCCATCCCAGTCCCTGACCACTCTCTCCATCAAGAATTTCTTCCTGATGGCCAGTCTAACCCTCCCCTGTTGGACCTTGAAGCCCTTCCCTCTGCTTCTGTCACTGATTCCCTGAGAGCAGAGCCCAGCACCAACATCTCTGCAGGGTCCTTTCAGATAGTTGTAGAGAGCGATGAGGTCTCCTCTCAGCTTCCTCTTCCTCAGACTCAACAGCCCCAACTCTCTCCATCTCCCCCCATCACACTGATTCTCCAGACCCTTCCCCAGCTTTGTTACCCCACTCTGCACTCACTTCAGCCCCTCAATGTCTCCCTTGGACTGAGGTGCCCCAAACTGGAACCAGTTCTCAAGGTGCAGCCTCCCCAGTGCTGAGGCCAGGGGACAAGAAGCAGCAACACCACTTTGTGAAGCACATCACTTAATTTTTGTGAAGTGTCTGCAATGCACAGGCAGCAAGTGAACAGCAGATTCAAGCTCACTGGTGAGATTCTGCTAATGACTGCACTAAGTATGATGATCTGCGTTCACAAGCTGAAGGAACAGGTAAGTCCACTTGTTCTGAAATATTTTAGATAAATTCTTCAGTTTTGATGAGGAGCCCATTCTGATGCCTTTGACAACACAGGCCCATATGTGCCAGTTAAGAGCACATCCCCACCCCCGAGCTAGGGTTGGCACCAGGCACCAGGAGTGCTCTGCGTGCAAGAGATTCTCCGTCTGAGCCTGGGATGAGGAGGGCTGCACCCCCCGGCACACAGCAGAGCAAGAAATACCGCAGATCTATCACGAGAGGAAAAGACTGACTGCAACACAAACCAGCAATTTCTTAATGGAATCCAGCAATAAAGACAAAAGGAGAAGAGGAAAACAGCGTTAACAACGCCCTGCAGGGTGTCTGAGGGAAGAAAGTGTGAACTGGGAACCAGAGTTGAGTAGACAGAGGCACTGCCTCCTTCCAGGAGGCCAGTAGCCTTGCAGAGACCACCTACTGCAACAGCACGGCGCCAGCCCCTCGCCCGCACTTGGCAGCGTGCGAGTGCACATTGGCCTCTTGCAGCAGCTCTGCAGCAAAAGAAGACAGCCTGGGAGATCATAGAAATAAGTGCAAGAAGCCTTTGAAACCACCACAGATTTTGCTGTCAAACACTAGAAACCTCTGTTGCTCAGTTTACAGAGCTGCAGGCAAGAGCCCTCTGCTCCAGACTCACTGCCAGTGGAAGTGCCAGCAATCAACACTCCTGAAAACAGGGCTCAGAGGCACATTACCAAAGGAGACTCATGATGCAGGCAGGTGCCAAACAACTCCAACCTAGGGGCCACCAACTTGAAGGTACATTTACACAGCGGTCAGCAGAGAAGACTTACCTGCGCTTGCTCAAAGCAAGCCCCAGCTTGCCATTCAATGTCCCAGTCCACACGGAGCTCTGCTCTGACACACACAGACCCTCACAAGCCCAAGCCTGCTTGTCTGAACCTTGCCTGAGGTTTTATCACAACCTGAAAGTAAACCACCTTCCTCTGCAGCTGCACCAACTTTGCATCTTTAAACAACGAGGACATCTGCAAAGCTACTAACCCCTAACTACTGCAGTAATGTGGTCTTGGTGCTTGTAGTGCAGCTGCCTGCAGACCTCTTGATGAAGAATGAAGAGCATCTGCCATGCATCTTGTGGCTGGTCCAGCCCTAACTCTTGACACTGGTGTTTGGTTTACATTTAATTGACCCATCTAGGACCCCTGAGAGGCACCTCCACTTGTTTTCCATAAGCCTCTTCTGGCATATTTCCTCCCTACTGTCCTGTCAACAGCATTATGGAGTCATTCGGAGTGGAAGGGACTCTGGGAGGTGTCTCTGCTCAAAGCAGAGCCAACACTGAACACCTTGCCAAGTGGCCTTCCTCCCAGGCTGTCACTCTGTGGCCTTCTGGAGCAGTAGCCCTTGTCATAGTGATTTAGTCCGGCTTCCAGTTGTAGGTCACCAGCTCAAAGACTGCCGCTGCATTACTAACTAGCCAGAGCTCAGTGGCCGATGCCCGAGATCCCCCTGTCCTTCCACAGAGACAGACCAACGGTCCAACGTGAGATGAAAACCATGATGGCTTTTGAGGTCCCTTCCAACCCCTGATGCTCTGTGACTCTGAGATCAGACAGTGCAGCCACGCGGACTGCCAGCGAGCCGGCTTCTTTGCCCACGGCACCTTCTCAGCACAGCGCCTTTTGCAGGGCCGGCCACAGAGCACTGTTATCCATTTGTCTTTGCAGAAGGTCTACCCCAGTCTGCAAATATTTTGGGGACAGGGGTAGCTTCGTTGTTTCTCTCACATCAAATTGCAGGAGAAAAGAAAACAGTAGACAGGAGGCATTGAGGGCAGCCACTGCGGACACCCTGCAGGCCTGGGAGGACTGTCAATACCGAGGGCTCGTGGCAAACTGCTGTGGAAGTGCGGCAACCAGATCAATTGCAGCACTGAGGATCTTTCCCTCTCGGTGCACATGACAGAATCATTTACAAGTGGCTGATTCAAATCCAGCCAGGACTCAGCTATGTCAGGGCCCTATTGAGCAGAAAAGATCCCCTGTGAGTCAAGGAAGGTCACAGGTCCAGTATCACTGCCCCGGCGATCTCTTTGGCGGGGTGTTGGTTGCACCGGCTCGACCTTGCCTTTGTTCCAATGGGGATGGCCTGCGGCAGTGGTTTTCACAGCCGTGTTTTCACTGGCACTGTCTGCAACTGGCTCTATCCTGACACAGCCTTCCACACAGCCATGACAGGAACACTGGAAGAGAATTTACAACGTGAAAGAGAGATCAGCACATCTTCTCTAGCAACGAAACAGCCCTTAAGGCCGCTGTTTTGGAAACCCTCCTCTGACCTGAAGCTAAAACAGTGCTCTGAACGCTGCCCACACTGCAGTCATGGGTTTCCTCTCCACAATCCTGCTGCAAACCACTGCAAAGGTGGCCAGCTAATAGCTGATCTGGCTCCAGGCCAGCCTGAGTTTTACTGTCCCCTTCAGAAGCCGAGGGCATCTCTGCATTAGCAAGTGGCACAGTGTGACTGGAGTGGATCTATAGAGTACAGCAGTGAGTACAGGGGTGCAGAAGTGCGCACCAGACACGCTGTAAGTATTTTACTTCAGGCCACCTCTCCTTTCCAGAACATGCCGTGGTTGGGGTGCGGCGGGTGCCTCGCTGGACCTCGTCTCCTGGTTTCCTGTTATACTCCAAGACCACTTTACTCTGTGAACGCAAGTACAGTCCACAGGACAGGGCAGTTTATCACAGAACTGCAGAACATGAGGCATTGGAAGGGCCCTCCAAAGATCATCCAGTCATGTCCCGCTGCCAGAGCAGGATCCCCTAGATCCAGCTGCACAGGAACATGGCCAGGAGGGTTTGAAACACCTCCAGAGAAGGAGACTCCACAACCCCCCTGGGCAGCCCCTGCCAGGGCTCTGGAACCCTCGTTGGGTAGGTCCTTCTCACACTGATGTGGAACCTGCTCTGTTCCAGCTCACACCCACTGCCCCTTGTCCTGTCATTTGATGACACTGAGCAGAGCCTGGCTCCATCCTCCTGACTAGGGCACTCCTGATGTGAACTAGAGTGCTAATACAAACACATCTGGGTATCGCTTAGGAGTGGCCTTGGTCCAGGGAAGTCCTTTGTACAGGATGAAATCCTGACTGTAGAGTTCCTGGAGGCACCGTTAGGTGCTCACGCTGTCTGTTAAGTCTGATGAACCACTACAACGGCTACTGACCTTGTTCCTTCTCTGCTGGTCTAGGCAGGACTGCAGCCAGCTGTTCCGTTACCAGCGTGGTCTCTCAAAGGAGGAAATGCCTGCCTTCCCCTCCCGTGAACACCTACGACAGAGCAGTGCAAAGCAGTGGTTTTGGGGCTCTCTGATGTTTTGAGCCTTTTCTGTCACAATTTGATACTAACTGGCTCCTATTTGTCTCAGGCTGTCATCTTCCAGGCGTGTCCATGGAGGGCCACCTGTTCTTGTGGTGCTTTGTGAGTCAGGAGCGGTGCTCTGGGGACAGCACTGCGCGGCTGCCTAGGGGAGATGTTTATTGCTGCCAGCTCACACAACCCACAAGCACTGTTCTCCAAAGAGCTGCCTCCTCTGTTTAAAGCAGCGCGAGCTCGTGGCGCAGCCAGCTCGGTGGGCAAGGGGAGGAGAGCGCGTCAGAAAGACAACCAGAAAGACACCCCAACACACAGGTGTGACCCTCCTGCTCCAGTGCTGTGAAGAGGATGGGGTGCAATGATTCCTTTGGGGTTGCTTGGTTGTTTGTTTGCTGGTCTGGGGTCTTTTTCTTGTCTCCATTCTGAACGCAACAAGGTACAGCTGTCTACAGAGGTAAATGGCTTCGCAGAGATGAAGCCTCAACCACTCCTGTCAAGGAGCACTTGCTTAATCAGACCCTATGAGGACACTTTTCATAAGTCAGGGAGCTGCATTGGTGACTTCCAGGGGAATAGCTGGGTTCTCTAGAAGAAGCTCAGCCTGCATCTGTGATGGCTGAGTTCTTGCTCTGCAGCAGATAGCACAGGGCCTTGATGACTACAGAAGAGTCCTCATTTAATCAAAGAATTGAGACTATCATGATGGTGTCTGCATAGATCTTGTCTTGTTAAGCTTCCAAATTCCTCATCGGGTTGTGCCAGGTTCCTCAGGTTTTGCGGGAAGTGCCCGACAGCTCTCCCTTCCTCACAGCTCTGCTGGAGGACCTGCAGAAGCACTGCCCGTACGCTCCGAGCATCATTAGCTCAGTTACTTGCGAAAAACCCCACCAAACCAAACCAAAACGAACCCCCCAAGCCCATGTAATGAGCAGTTCTGTGCCTGCTGATCACAATTCCCGTTTGATAGCTGTGCCCACTACACACAGTCCCTGCAGTCAGGGTGCCCAGGACCCTCACTGGGAACGTGCGAATTCACAAGCACCCTTGGCCATCGCTGGGATGTTGAGGATCCTGCAGTGAGATGGCCCCACCTTTTCGTCATCCGCTCTCCACAACAGGGAGGGAGCCTTTTCATCAGAGACCTGCAAAGGCAAGGTCCCTAATAAAAGGGTTTCCAGAACAGGTTTAGAACTTGACTCCAGAAATGCAGACAAAGAGTGATGAAAACTGCAGAAGGAAAAGATGCTCAGATCTTATTGTCATGAGGTTCACGGACACTTGCAGACAGCTGTGAGCCTGTCTGATGTTTTCTCACTCATGGAAGAAGTTACACAATTCACAAATATCAAACCTAAGCACCCAGAGGAGCCTGTTTCTAGCTGAAGTCCAGTTCCATGTGAGAAGATACCCCTGTTTGAGCACAAAAGAGCCAGCTGAGCTCACAGCTTTACAGCTCTTCAAGATTCGGGTTAGAAAACATTTTCTCCCACACTGCTGGTCATGATGTTCCAGTTTCACCCCCGTTTTCAAGACAAAACCCCACAAACTCAAAGCAGATGGCCTGATGTGTGTCAGGCTGAAGGACTGTGTTTGGCAGAACTAGAAGCGGAAGCCAGGGACAAGGGGTCCCCGAACCCCGAAGCTGCGGTCAGCTTCTCCTGGCAGACAGAAGCAGTAAGACCCTTCAAAGGAGCATTTCCTGTGGGATGACCCCACACAGACAGAACAGCAAAGCACTGAACAATTTACACAGCCAGGAGTTCATCCTTACGGACAAAGGCACCACACAGGGTAACTGGCTTCCTAGCCTCTGGGATCTTTCAAGTGCTTTTGTGAAACGAACACGTGCTCCAAACTCCTCCGAGTGCCGGCGCTCGTGGGAGCAGGGCAATGCCTGGTGCCTTCCTCTGCTTCGTGAAGGGCACTGCAGGTCTGTGACATTTCCACAGGTTATTGAGGATGGCTGTGCTACTGTTCATTAAAGTGCTGCTTGGATGAGCTCAGTTCAAAGGCCGAGGGCCTTCCAACGTCTACCTAAGTCATTCCCAAGCATATCTCATCACGAAGGACACCGAAGTGAGAGCATTTCAAACCACACGTCCCTTGCTACATGTGCAGAGCCTGAAACACTTACATGAACACTTACAATTACTTTTCCCCGTAATGGAAAACATGAAGCACAGACACATCAGCTTACTCACTGAATCACCGTGAAGATTCCCAATGGATTGTCATAAACATCCATTGCATTGGAAGCTGATGGAAGCAGTTGGTCAAAGAGCTGCTCCTGGGACTCAGTAGGCTTGGTCAGTGAGCCTGTCCTCTTCTCTTGCCCTGTCCGTCACACGCAGGCGTCCGTACAGCCTTCCTCTGCACGTCTTGTTTGGCCTCACAGGGTTCAGCTCTGCCGGTCAGGGCGGCTACTAAACCTCTAACGTTCCTCTGGGTTAAGAGCACTGGCCAGCAGCTGGAGACTCTGGGGTTCCTGCTGCAGTGACCCTCCCCTGCGCCAGCCCTTGTCACTGCTGTTGCCTGGGGAGGATCAATGTGGATATTGCAGTCCCATGGTCTGTGTCATAATGATTTAATGGCAGCGTTCAAAGCTGCTGTGGAGCTTCATCTTGAAGCCAGCCTTGGGATTAGCATCAACAGATATTCAGAGGCGTTCTTATGCCGACTGCTGTAAAATACATCAAGTGTGATTTCAGCCCGAGGTTAAAGATGTGTCAGCATCAACCGGTGTAAGGAGGGGCAGGCAAACTTGTGCTTGGCTCTCCTTGTCTCTGCTGGCATTAGCATTCACAGCAGAGAACGTGACTTCACGGCTTGGAGTGAGGGAAAGGCTTTCTGCACTCACGCAAGGGAGAGGTGGCTGCAAGTGCCAACTGCTCCGCTGAGCCTGATAATGTTTTCAACAGGATAATTTGCAGTGCCTGCCTCGACTTTCCTCTGCCCAGCTGGAGACCTCTGATTTTCAAAGGAGGACACCTCCAGCGTTTGAAAACCAGATCCTGTTGAAGAACTGGCTCCTCCAGAAGTCAGACGTTCTGCAAGAGCTGTGAGAAACAGTTTCTTTGTGTAAAGAGACAGCTTCTCCTCTCCAACTGGCACCACACCGCAAACGCAGCTCCGGTCAGACAACTGTTGAAGGAAACCTCCAGCAGGCAAAATCTCCAGGTGCAGTCTGGTCCAAACAAGGGGTTGGGCATCACTTCTGGATTCAGACCCTGGTGCTAAAACTAGCCTGACTTCTGGCGGCAAATTGCTCACAGCCCTTGAGCAGCCGGAGAGACAACTCTTCCCGCGTAGCTCCTGACTCTCAGTGCTGCACCTGAGACGCACGGGGCTCTGTTTCCGACGGGAGCGCCACCCCCAAGGATTAGCTGCAGGTGACCATCGCTCTCACTACCTGCATGCCTGTAGTCAAAATCCACTCCGGAAAACACAAGTTTTCACCTCAAACTCAACGAGTGGGTGGGGTTTTTTTCCATTTCCCACTAATTCAACAGCTTTAGATCATCACTTCAGGCTGTGTTAGTTTTCACAGCTCCAAAATAGGGGTAAGAGCTTACAGATCTCAAAGATGAGTCAGGCAACGTCTGCGCCGTAGTTTGAGGGATGCTGAAGGCAGTCACCCCACGAGGACTGCTCACGTGTGCGGTTAAGCTGCATCATCTGATCACACACTTCCACTCACGTTTTCTCCCCGTCGCATGTGTTTGAACTGGGTGTTTTCCTTGCTCACGCTCTGCACAGCAGCCTTGCCACTCCTCCACTCTGTGTACGGCCTGTTGTTGAAGCTATTGATGCACCATCAGATGCTGATTTCAAACCCGCTCCTCTGAATTGATGCAGTACAGCTCTCTAAAAATAACCTGTCAGTTAGGACCTGGCGGTTCGAACAGACAGACGGCTGGATCTGAGCCAGCAGGGTGCCTGGGTGGTCAAGAAGGCCAGTGGCATTCTGGCCTGGATCAGAAACTCTGTGTCCAGCAGGAGTAAGGAAGGGATTGTCCCCCTGGACTCAGCACTGGGGAGGCTGCACCTTGTACTGGCTCCAGTTTGGGGCACCTCAGTACAAGGTGAAGGCTGGAGCTGGTACAGAGGAGGGCAATGAAGCTGAGGAAGGGCCTGGAGAATCAGTGTGATGAGGAGAGATGGGAGAGAGTTGGGGCTGTTTAGTTTGAGGAAGAGGAGGCTGATGGAAGACCTCACTGCTCTCTGCTATGGGCTGCCCAGGGTGGAGGTTGAGTCCCCATCCCTGGATGAGTTTAAAAGTTGCTGAGATGTGGTGTTGGGGGACCTGGTTTACAGGTGACCTTGTAGAGTGGGGTTGATGATTGGACTCGATGACCGCAGGGGTCTTTTCCAACCCAAAGGATTCTTTGATTCTACGATAACATGTCACAAGCGAGATGGGGCCTGGAAAGCAACTTCCAAGGGGAACACTTTCCCCATTCTGGACTTCCCGTCAGGACGGGCACCGAATGAAATAGGGAGGGAGGATTTATTTGCTTTGCTCAGTGCATGTCTGGTGAATTAACCGACACAGAAGAAACCCCAACATTTAACATCATCACTTCCTCTTGCTATACTCTTAATAGCATCTTTACTCCACTCTTAATAGCATCTTGAGAAGCACGTACTGAACATTTGGGGCCAGCTGCTCATCTGGCATCAACAGAAGCACACAAATTGAAAAGAATAGAGAACCATTGATTTAGACGTACGAGGAGCTATGACAACCAGTCCTTAATCAAGGTTCCATAGGTTATGTAACTGGTAATTCCAGAGCGGGATTTGGTTTTAATACGACTGAATTTGCTGAGGTGAACACGTCTGTAACTTTAACCTTGGTAAAGATGCCATTTCGAAGTAAAACGAACGAAAATCAACCCAACCCACAAGAACAGTGCTCCTAGGACTCACCACAAAATGAATTCCTCTCTGACTGTCATCACAGAAGCACACAACATTAGGGATTGGAAGGGACCTCGAGAGATTGTCCTGACACAGCAGGATCCCCTAGATCCAGTCACACAGGAACTTGTCCAGGAGGGTTTGAAACTTCTCCAGAGAAGGACTCCACAACCCCCTGGGCAACCCCTTCTGGGGCTCTTATCACCCTCACCAGGAAGAAGGTCCTTCTAAGCTGGATGTGGAACCTCCGTGGTCAACATTGTTCCATTTAAACTGGAAGGACTGAACCATATCACTACAAGCTCACCCCAGGCTCCTAAATCCCCAAAGAACACTACAAGGCACCCATAGGCTATGAAGCCTCCCAGCTTCTTGAGGTCACGTTTGAGCTGAGTGGATCCCACCAGAAGAGCAGGGCTGGCTGTCTAAACTGAGGCAAGGTGTGGTCTCAGCCCTGTTCCTGTGGCTGGTTACGATTCAGAGGAGCCAAGTGCTTATTTTGACTCTGCATCAGTTTCACTCCACTGGCTGCGGCACCGTTTCTAAGAATAAGGTGTCAATCCTGTTTGCAAAGCTGAAGGCAGCACTCACTAAAGAAATGAGAGCACAGAACGTCGCTGGGGCGTTGCCAGCCTGGCTGTGCTGCTGGGGGAAAATGAGATTGACTACGGCTGTAGAGCGATCATTTTAGAAACAGGACTCCGCGTGTCATGGCAGGGACTCGAGTCTGATGGCACCTCAATACAGAGATGTTTCTGCCCCAGTAACCAGGTGGTCTTCCAGGGCTCTGTCACTCGCACTGGGAAGAAGGTCCTTCTCAGATCGATGTGGAACCTCTTCTGTTCCAGCTCACACCCGTTGCTCCTCCTTATCCTTCCATCAGATAACTGTGCTCATCAAGAGTCTTCTTCCCATCGCTTCTCACATGCACAGCCCCAGCCAAAACGCTTCATACGGTGGTTCTCATTTGCAAAGTGGGCTTTTCCTTCTCCTTCCAAGATCATCCCCAGCCCTGTTCATTAGTGGCAGACTGCTGGAGTTGTGGGCATGTCCAGGACTCACTGAAAACTGTGGTCAGAACTGGAGGAGAGCAGTCGTGAAGCTAATCGGTGAGGGTGCCAGAGCCCTGGCAGGGGCTGCCCAGGGGGCTTGTGGAATCTCCTTCTCCAGAGACATTTCAAACCTCCCTGGCCATGTTCCTGTGAGACTGGATCCAGGGGATCCTGCTTTGGCGGGGGAATGGACTGGATGATCCTTGGAGGTCCCTTCCAATCCCTGACGTTGTGAGTCTGTGATTCACTCGGAGCTGCGGTGCATGTGTTGAACAGTCAGTTTCTGTTTCACTTGTACTTATTGATGTTTGCGTTAAACCCGGCGTTCTTCCTGCGCTCGTTGTACCAACAGAGCTATATAAAGCACCCGACATCCTGCTGAAAACTTTCCACGTGCTACTATTTATCATCTTAAAACGAGAAAAGAGATCAGCAAAACCAGCAAGCAAAGAGCCTTTCAGGTGCTCTACAGAGCTGCACCCAGTGCTCCTGCTGTACATGGGCTGCGACGCTGCTGTCTGTGCTCCTTAGACACCACGAGATGTACAACCTGGAGGAAAACTGTCGCTGGAGTTTTCCAACCTCGCTCCTGCCAGGTCCGGGTGAGGTCCTACCCCACAGCTACATGTGCAGAGTGAGAACTCCTGTGCACGTGCGCGGCAGAGTCAACCTGGGGTACGTAAAGCAAAACCAGAACAGTTGCAGTCCTGCCGGCAGCGTTGAACAAGGTTCTTCTGTTTTAGAGACTTAGCTGCACAGAAACCCCAGGTAATGATTAACCCGGGCACATTCCTGCCTGCCTTGGCCACACAGACGCCGACACCCTGATGCAAGCCGGTGGGGACTGTGACCCCCTCAGTGATGTCCCACCACAAGATTTATATCCAGCCCAACACACTTTGCCATGAGTTGCACCAGCCACAAGGACAATCAGATTACAATCGAGTTTGAGCAGCTCCTGGATGGTTTTCTAATGGCTGACAATGCAAAAGAAAGCCAGGGCCAATCACTGCCTGTCCTTTCTAGGGGCTCCTGGTTTCTCCCAGAAACTCAGCTGGGTAGGAGGTCTCCAAAAACATCATTAAATAATGAGTGGGAAAACACATCAGACATGAGGAAAGGCAGAGATGACCTTAACGGCTGCGCTACTTAAGTTACTTAAAAGGGTTTGTGGGCAATTCCACAGGTCAGTTCACTTGCTACCAAAACCTGAGCAAGCCGATGGAGAGACTTCACTTCCAAGTCAGTCTCACGTCCTGCAAGTCATGCTCAGCTCCAGAGAAGGCCAATTTCAAGATGGATTTGTTAATGGAGATGCTTTGTGCTGGAAGGCGGCGGGGTTTGGTAGTTGGACAGGTCAATGTCCTAAGCAGAAAGTACTTCAAAGTCAGGCAGGAGTAATCAGCAGCACTGACCGTCTCTGTATCTGCCTGTTAACGCAGTGTCTCGTTCCTCTTGTCCTTCATTTCAGCACCTTTGTCACTTCTGCCTTTTTTTTTAGTAAAAAGGCAATTTTGGAAAATCCACCCCATCCTCCTGAGGGAGGTGATCCTGAGAGGGGGTGGTGGTCTCCCTGACTGTTCCTTGAGCCTTCTACAAGGTGACTGATTGAGCAACAAGCACTTCCCATCAGGCCACGTGGCTGCCCAGTGACTTGGTGGCCTGGTGGACACACATTGGCAACAACACTGGTCTTCAGTGATGAGTGCTTCCTCTTCCACAGGGTTCTTTGGGCAGGGCCTCAGTCACAAAGCCCTCCAAATGTAAAGATGCACCATTACAACAGGACACGGTGGAAGACAAGAGACACATTCCTCACTTGACCTCCTCCACCATCCGCATTTTCTTTCATGGGTCTGTTTGTGGCAGCAGCTTGCATAGAAGAGGGAGGGGAACGTTTCTGCACAGTTCTCCTTTCCAACACTCTGCCCCTTCAGCAGAGCAGATCCACATCAGCTCAACTGGTCAGGTCCTACACTAGGCAGCCACATGAGCATCTCTCACCAGCACTACAAGCCCTTTGCCACACTCTTCCTTCTCCCAGTCATTCCTGTGGTGGCCTGGAAAGCTGTTGAGGCAAAGCAGCAGCTGAAACGCAATCTCTGTTTTAATTACTAACGACTGCCTGTGCCAGTGGAGACGTATTATTGTAAATCTATGCGAGCACTGACCTCGGCGCTCTTTAGCCTGAGCAGAGTTCACTCACCAGACCTCATCTGCACAAACACTGCCTTTTGCTCCCACTAAACATGGAAATGCTTTAGCTGGTTTTAATCTGGGATTGATGACTGAACGAGAACTCACTTACCTTTTAATCACTGCCTATCAGTCTGCTAAAGCACAAAGAACCTCCCTCTGCTTTCTGCTGATGAGGCTGATTTGCCAAAGCAGTCAGCAACTGGAGGAACTCAAATGTCAGATGCAGGAAAGGAGTCTCCTTTGCAAACGCTTTGCAGGTTCCTTCAAAAAACAACCGAGAGTGAAATATCTGGTGGAGGGCACCTTGGACGTGCGAAGTTTGGAACCACAGACTCTGCTGATAGTTGGTCTTTATTACTGTGAGAAATTACTGTGGGGGGAAACTGCCCTGAGGCTGTAAGGATCCACTCAAAACCGTTCCCATGCTCTATCTCAGCATCTCCTTATCCTTCCCTGTCTATTCAGTTCATGTGCAACCTACTTTTCTCCAGTGAAGTCTGTGACTAACAGATGTAACCTCATTGTCCTCACTGACTTCACTGAGCTATAATTGAACACAGCCTTTGGTGTGCTCTCAGCAGCGCTGCCTGCACACTGCAAGTCATCTAAGTACTGATATTGAATTTCTTCCATCAAGAACTAGCCCCCGGGGGCCAAAGCAAAGCAGACATAATTAAATTCATCTAGTAAACCACAGGCTCATCTGAATAGCATTGCCTTCTCCCAATGCTGTGTGCACGCAGAGCAAGCAGAGATCAGTGCAGCCCGGCATCACCTCGAGTGCTCGGGAAGCCAAGATTCCCTGTTCTGGCTCCACAAACAGTAGAGCTTGGAGCGGGGCAGAGGAGAAATCCCGGTTGCTTTGGTTTTACCCCAGCTAGAAGTGCCACGTACTCTATTGTCTGGCTTTTCAGGAGGATGGGGCCAGGCTCTACTCAGTGTCATCTAACGACAGGACAAGGGGCAGCGGGTGTGAGCTGGAACAGAGGAGGCTCCACATCAGTGTGAGAAGGAACTTCTTCCCCAGTGAGGGTGCCAGAGCCCTAGAAGGGGCTGTCCAGGGGGGTTGTGGAGTCTCCTTCTCTGGAGAAGTTTCAAACCCGTCTGGCTATGTTCCTGTGTGACTGGATCTGGGGGATCCTGCTGTGTTGGGGGATTGGACTGGATGATCTTTGCAGGTCCCTTCCAATCCCTCATGTTCCATGGGTCTGCCATTTTCCTGAGGGCTCTGCTCTCTGTTTGGACTCCTTTCACACTGCACCGGTCATTTTTATTGCTTCCAATGCTTCCAAAGAGCGCAAGGACAGTAGTCTTACATCAAACCAGTTACACACCTGACTGAAACCACCTTCCCCTCCACCTGAAGCTTATTCATGGTCTCACTGTCACACTGCTCACAGTTCCTGCCTTCCCTGGGACCACCCTTATCTGCTGCATGCCTCAGAGGTACAAACTGACCAACAAACGATGGGGTTCCACTCACTGTCTGTACCCAGCATCACACAGCTCCTCACTCATGTGGGTGCTTCTCACTTGTGACCTTTCTTGTCCTTCTAGTTGACGTGCAGCACGTCCAGCAGAAAGGCAGAGACCTGCATGTAAGGGGCACACAGCAAGGACCTTGCTGCAGCTGCTCTCTCTATGCAAACCCCTGTGAGGAAGGCCTCCTCTTCTGTGTTCTTCCAGCTCTTGACAGGAAACTTTTTGCAGCCAAAGATTTAAAGACAACCCCCCACTATTTGCTCAAATACTGCCAAGTGGGACATTCTTGTTTCTGAAGTGTCTCTACCTTGGCTGTGCTGCTTTGGATTCACACACAAATACCAACCCTGCAGAGCCACACACCCCACCTTGAGCGGCAGTGACGGCCAAAGGGTTCCGACAGAAGGCTCTGGAATTCACTTCACTGAGATCGTCGTGTTGGGGACCGGGTGAGATGCAGGAGGGTAATGGCTGCTGAATCACAGCAAAGGGAATCCTGCCTTCCTGGTCGCACCTCTGTGCAAGTGCTTCAGTACACAGCTGGTTAACTCCCAACTCCAGTGTGTTCCAGGTCGCTCCTCCAAACGCTGGAAGCAGACCCAGCTCCTGTAGCTCAGAAAGACAAAACACACAGAGGCTTCTCTAAAGCTGTTCCATCAAAACACACCGACTAAGACTAAGTGGTCAGCACCACTCTTTTCACCTCACGTAGAGCTCCGCACCAAGACAAGGCAGCGCACATCGTCCCTTACATGTCGTTCAGCTCCTTTCACACGCTCCACTGGGTAGCGTGCTGCCTCGGTGAGAAACGTCTTTGTTCCCCTGGGAGGAGGTGCACAACCACCTGCCTCTGATTCTAATTAGGAGAGAGTGACGTTTACCCATTCCTGAAGACCTGAAAGCATTTTGCGTGGCACTTGTGTCACATAAAACAACAACAAGGGGATCTCACTTCCTAGGGAGGTGCACATCCACCACTTGATCATGAAGCGGAGAGCAATCTCAAAAGGAAGAGACACTCCTTATGCACCAGAGTGCTCCCAGTTTGTGGCACATCCAGGACAATCTTGCCCCCCATCTAGGATGAATGTGCAGAGACAACTGATTTCTGGTAGTAACACCCTAAGAGACACACAGGTAGGCACAGGTAAGAGACCCTACCACACAGGTAGGCAACAAACAGGTGTTGGGCATCACTATCCTCATTCCCTCCAGGCTTTAACTTCTGCCAGATAAGTAGCAGCACGCAACAGCTTCTGCGATCCAAGTGCTGCCTGCTCGCAGGACATCGAGGTGCCCGAGATGGCAATCCCCTCTGAGAGCTCTTCCATCTGATCTGTGCCAGCACTCCCTCTCAGCCTCTGACACTCCTTCCCTTCACTCATGGTGTTCAGCTAGTGACTACTTCACACGTGGTAGCTAACGTTGACACGCACACGGCGGCCCAAGCCATTCCCTTCGAATAGCCTTGCTGGCCCTAAGTGGAGCTGACGCACCACGAGCTGGGTACAGATTTCCACAGAAACCACCTTCTGACAACAGATCCTATTACTGAGCCAAAAGGGAGGATCCTCAGTATTTGCTTCTGGCTTGGGGCATAGGGGACTGGAAAGGGGTGTGAGGGTGTCTTCTTTTGCTTTCCAAACTATATACAAAGGCTGATCACTGTTGGCTTAGGGCTGAAAACCAGCACACTTTGGACAAAGGCCAGAGCATTTCAGCTGAGAGCGAGCTAAAGCTTCGTCCCTGCGGTTAGCAGATGTGACAGGATCCACACAGGGAGTGAATTTGTTCAGCCAAATGTGACGTGTGCTCACAGTCACATTTCAAGCAGAACAGACCCCTTTTGAAAATGTGGTGACGTGAATGAAAAGGAGATGATCCCTTGTTTGCAGGGGAAAGACAGATCACACACAGAGCACAGCAGCAGAAGCAGAGCTCTCGCAGGCTGTCCCTGCTCCCTCTCTTCCCTGCCGCACGCAGTCTGTCGGTCTCACCGCAGGACAGGGCGGCCAGACCTGCTGGACAGTGGGCAGCGAAACGCTGTCACTTCAAATCTTTTTAAGAAGTGTGCTAGCTGTTACAAACTGCCCCCTCCCTGCCTGCCGGAGGAATTCAGCTGGCAGGGGCCCAAGGCTCAGCAAACGCAGCGACTCCATGTGCTCGAGATGCTGGTTTCCTGGATGTGGCAATCCATGAAGAGCTCAGAACAGCTCCACTCAACGTGCCCTTCAAGACAGGAGCCCGAGCAGGTCTAAAACATTCGGGAGGTTCTTAACATGATGATCACTGAGTACAGTTCACACTGCTCTCCACACGTGGGCTGAACCAGGACTGGCGCACTTGCCGCTCCTTCAGTCCCAGCGGTTTCCGAGCTGCGCGCGTGCAGCTCACTGGAGTTATTCTACAACACTGGTGCTGCCACTCAGGCAGATTTCCCTACACAAACGCTCTGGCCATCTCCAGACTCCACATCTTGGAAACTCCCCAGCGTGCCCGAGCCCTGTCCCCTCCCCGAGCCAGGGAAATCCAACCATATGACCCAGTAACACACACTGCAGCCTGCTTGCTGCTTGGCCAGCGGAGGAATGGCACGGCACGGCATAGCATGGCATGGCACAGCATGGCATGGCTCAGCATGGCACGGCACATGGCATGATGCATGGCATGGCACAGCATGGCATGGAACAGCATGGCATGGAACAGCATCTAGGGGATCCTGCTGTGGTGGGGGGATTGGACCGGATGATCTTTCAGGGTCCCTTCCAACCCTCACGTTCTGTGATTCTGTGAACAGCTTTTGCAAGTCCTGAAACTCAGAGCCTGTCCTGAAACACCCAGGAAGAACGACTGCAAGTCTCAACCACATCAGTATGAATCACCAATTAATTTCCTGGAGTCCCAGCCATGGCTCCTAGAGGGATGCTGACATATCTGCTAGTTCTTCTGGCACCTACTGAGGCTCTGTCAGACCTTTCATCATTAATCGTCTCAAAACTGAATGAGGATGAGGGGGGAGGAGAAATTCTTTCAGGGTTCCCTTTATAACTCCATGCTGTTTTACTAGAAACAAGGAAAATAGTGGTGTTCTCTTTCTTAATTAATTTGCTTTGGCAACTGCAGCCTTGATGTAGCCGGTGTGTTAACGAATCAGACTGCAGACACCAGGATTAATGCTCAGCCCTGATAAGAACTGCACTGGGTAGAGCGGCACCATTTGTCTGCCCTCCCCTTCCAGCCAGAAGACTGCTCTAAAAAATCAGCTCTTTCTGCCTCAGCACTTCTGCTGTGCAAACTGACTGTCCTGCTCTTGATCAGGAAATAGGAGGCAGTAACAAGCTTTTTAAAAAGAGCTGCCTGTAGCCCTGGGCCACTGGGTTTCTCACAAAGCCACTCTCCTGTTCCTGTAAGTTCTGCTGCATGCAGAATGAGCACTGCGCACAACGGCAATGGTCCGCTTTATGGACAAACAGTTTGCAAGATCAGGTGACAAAAAGTACCGGGGAGTTTGCTTGACACCTCTAGGAACTGGAAACGCAACTGCAGAAGATCAAGCCCCAAGATCCTGCAGCGAAAAGGCAGCAGTGCTCTGGCTGGGAACAGTCTCTGTTCCAGCCCATGGCACTGCCTCTGTATGGGCGGTGGCTAACGGAGCGCGATGGTCGCATCGCTACGCAGCGCAAGAGCCGTCGTAATGGCCAGTGCTAGCCAGAGCTCGGCTTCGCTCCTGGAGGACCAGGCTTTGTTAGCTGCTGGTTGGCACTTCAACGGATTTTCAGTGGCTGCGACACGCTGAGCCGCTTGAACTCCGGTTTGACTTTTTCAGTCAGCGTTCTCCATGACCACCAAACACCTCAGCCCTCAGTTCCAGGAGGACACAGCGCTGCTGGAGAGAGCCCAGCGCAGAGCCACAGACATGACGAAGGGAGGGGAGCACGTCTAGATGCTGGAATTATAAAATGTACTGGGAAACTTAAGATTCAAAGAGCAAACCTCAGCTCAGATGCTTTTCGCCTTTGATGCGTTTTCCATCCCTCCTTCACCAAAGGTCAGCATGCAGCTCCCTTTGAAACAATGAGGCTTGGAATCCTCACCGAGGAGCTGCACCAGCACGCTTCAAAGACCAAACACCTAGTGAGTCACATCCCATCTATCGATTCCACGCCATCTGCAAGCAGAAGCTCAAACAGCTCCCATCACCCGTTGTGTAACTTTGATAAAGTCAGGATGTCCAGGTATTTCAAGTCTCTGGAAGTGTTACTGGGGACACACAGTACAGAAGACATAGGAATTGGTTATGCCAGTGGACCACACTGGGCAGGAGCAGAATAAACCCCTTAAGATAATAGATGATGAGAGTAAAAGGGGTCAAGAACAGTCAATAGCTGGAACAGAGGATTAGGCATTGTGCCATTCGGGTGGATTTGGGCCAGATGTAGCCTGAGGCTCCACTTAAGCCGCTCGGAGTCAGAATGTTTAGATGTTAGTTTGAATGTCTATAAAGGTTTAATTAATGTCTGAGGGGCTTGGGGAGACAGATGAACAGAGAATTAACATCGAAAAGCTGCTTCCCATACTGAAACCCTAACAGCCTCTCACAAAACCTAAAAAAGCAGAGGGGAATACATGAAAGACTTTTTTCTGTTGCTAATACGGAGCCTTTGAAGAATACCTTCCGAAGGCTCAGCACTTTCACTACGGCTCTAATCACTATTTCATAGGTGCAGCTATTTCCTTTCCAGACTAAGAGGTTTATTTATAAATATCTTTGGCTTCACAATACTAGAACCACAGTCAGAAGGCAAACCTGTACATGTGCTGGTTTGTTGCACAGAAGACTGAGGGTGCACTGCCCTGACACCACCCGCCAAACTCCAGAGCACACCGGGGGTGCGCTGCCCTGACACCACCCGCCAAACTCCAGAGCACACCGGGGGTGCACTGCCCTGACACCACCCACCAAACTCCAGAGCACACCGGGGGTGCACTGCCCTGACACCACCCGCCAAACTCCAGAGCACACCGGGGGTGCGCTGCCCTGACACCACCCGCCAAACTCCAGAGCACACCGGGGGTGCACTGCCCTGACACCACCCGCCAAACTCCAGAGCACACCGGGGGTGCACTGCCCTGACACCACCCGCCAAACTCCAGAGCACACCGGGGGTGCACTGCCCTGACACCACCCGCCAAACTCCAGAGCACACCGGGGGTGCACTGCCCTGACACCACCCGCCAAACTCCAGAGCACACCGGGGGTGCACTGCCCTGACACCACCCGCCAAACTCCAGAGCACACCGGGGGTGCACTGCCCTGACACCACCCGCCAAACTCCAGAGCACACCGGGGGTGCACTGCCCTGACACCACCCGCCAAACTCCAGAGCACACCGGGGGTGCACTGCCCTGACACCACCCGCCAAACTCCAGAGCACACCGGGGGTGCACTGCCCTGACACCACCCGCCAAACTCCAGAGCACACCGGGGGTGCACTGCCCTGACACCACCCGCCAAACTCCAGAGCACACCGGGGGTGCACTGCCCTGACACCACCCGCCAAACTCCAGAGCACACCGGGGGTGCACTGCCCTGACACCACCCGCCAAACTCCAGAGCACACCGGGGGTGCACTGCCCTGACACCACCCACCAAACTCCAAAGCACACCGGGGGTGCACTGCCCTGACACCACCCACCAATCTCCAGAGCACACCGGGGGTGCACTGCCCTGACACCACCCACCAAACTCCAGAGCACACTGGGGGTGCACTGCCCTGACACCACCCACCAACCTCCAGAGCACACCGGGGGTGCACTGCCCTACCTGCCAAACTCTAGACCAGACTGACTGCGGCACGTGAGGCTCTGTTTTGCAGCAGCACAAAACCTCATTATCTTGATGCTTCAGACAGGTATTTCTCTCTCCGTGGTCAGGTGGGGTTTTCCCCACAGTGTGGTGCTGCATAACGGGTTGTGCATGGCATTTGCATCCTCGTGCTGCAGCGCTCCGCACTAATTACTTCTGAGTCCTGCCTCTAGGCCACCAGTATGTGTTGGCCAGGTAAACATCTCATTAGCCTTAGCTATGGTGGTAGGAGTACACTTGGTGCACCATGAAATCCAGCCCCAGGTGCAAAAAGCGCCTAACAAGTGCCACCCCTCACTCGTGCTCATCCCCTCCCGGGTCTTGCAGCCCATCTCTGTTTCTGGAATTACTTCCCAGATGTAGTTTCTGGGATTACTCCAGGGCTGCTGATTTATCTCCACAGGGAGCTGCTAAGGCAGTCAGCAAGTCCCTCACCTGAGGTCAGATTCTGTTAGTACAGGCAGCCAGGCTCCCTTCCTTCCTTCCCAAGCCACCCAAAACAAGAGTGACCCTTTAACAGCACAACAAAGCAACGTTTAACGATATGATGGGGGCAGGGGATAGCCAGTCTCGTACCATAATGAGTTTGTAGGTTTGCCCTGCAAACTCTGAACCTACTGAAGGTCTACTTCCAGGCAATTTCAGCTGTTCCAGCTCAAGGGACTTAGCTGCATAGTGGTAAAACTGCCTTCCAGTCTGAAGGACCCCAAAATGCTCTGCCATCAGAAATCCCTTCAGCCCGTCCTGAAGTGCAGCCTCTTTGTCTTGAGAGGGAGCAGCTGCTCATCTGTGCACAGCAGCACACAGCAGTTCCAGTACGAGCACCGTCAGCTCCGACTGACACCACAGGGAAAAATTCAGGCCACAGAGATGTGGTTGCCCAAATGCACTTGTGCCCTGAATATTGTCCCCCACCGAAGCACCACTAAGATCTGTCACCAAATAACTGGTCACAACCTTTCCTTACCTTTATTCTTCCTTCTGAAATACGAGGGGGCTCCGTCCACAGGGTGCTGCAGCACTGCTTCACGGCTTCGGTGACAGGGGGGTGGGCAAGGACCTCATCAAGGCTCCTGCTCACAAGAGGGATGTGGGTGTTTGCTCCACGCGCAGGGTGCAGACAACTTGCCGCAGTCTCTGAACGGCCGGATGGGCAGGTTCGGCGCCACGTCGGCACGGTGCCGCGTGTTCTCCGCACAGTCACTCAGAGGATCCCCTGCGTTTCTCACCCGTGCTGGGAAGCGGCTGATGACACCCCTGCATGCGGTCCTGCAACACAGCCCCTGACAGAGCTCATGAAAAGGCATAAACCCTCAGCTGCAGGCCTGTTTACAAACAAGAGAGAGAGGTTCAGTGCTATTTGTGTCATCTAAAAGGAAGCGAACAAAGGAAGTTGATGGGACGGAGAAGTGGCTGACGTGAGGTGGGGGTCATCACGCTGCCTTCTGGAAGGACCTCTGGTCCTTTTTCTCTGAGGAAAAGGAGGTTGCAGAGCTGGCTCTGGGACTGCGCGTAAGGGTCTACAACATCTCTGTGTTGTGGGTTGGCCCTCTGAGTACTACCCCCTCCTGCTTTGGCAGGTTGGCAGCGATGAGGTAGGTGAGTGAGCTCCAAAGCAATCAAAGAGGATTTCAGGGCCCTAGGGAGGTTCTAAAAGGATCTGGAACACAAGTAGTACTTTTCCCTTCAGACCTGAAAGAAACAGGACCCTTCCATGAAAGGAACAGGAGACTTGATGTTCCTGTTCCCGCCAAGAGGTGTTGTCACTGCCACCTTCCAGAAGAAACGGGAGGCCCTGGCACTCCCTGCAGCCAAGGACCTGGGCCGCTGCACATCTCTATGGCAGCTTCTCCTGATGCCATCTTCAGCCTAGACACTGCAGGCTGTGCAGAGGCAGCGTGGTCCCTGCTGACAGCTGTCGACAAACTCTGCAAGGGACGCAAGCGTGCCCTTGTTCCACGGCTGTATTTTCAGCTTCCCCCCAACCAATCTTTTCCATTAAGCCGGTCTCCTCTCAGATAGAGGCAGAGCTCGCGGCTGCAGCTTCTCTTTTTAAATTCACAGCAAGGTTGTAGATCAACACCATGGTCCCTGACTGCCTGAGATGGAAGGATCCTCGGTATCCCGAAGGATGGAAAAGACCTCAGTGAAGCAAAGCGCTGTACTTCCTTCGCTGCAACCCAAGAAGCGGCCCTTGGAGAGACGGACAGCGCTGACGTCGTCGTTTTCCGCGCACTCCTCTTTATAGGACGGGGTGGGTTGAAAAGGACCTCGGAGATCATCCAGCTCCAAATCTCCTGCCGTGGGCAGAGACACCTCTCACTAGGCCGGGTTGCCCTAGGCCTTGTCCCTTCCGATCCCTCACGTTGTGTGGGGTGTTGCAGGGGCCCTTTTGTCACACGAGAAGGCAGAGATCGATCCAGAGTATGGCACAGACGGCCGGGGCCCGTCACAGGGGAACTCCAAACTGCAAATGCCAACAGTTGCTAATTGATTCTGCTGGTAGTTGCCAGGCTTGGAACATTAAGTGACCTTGACTGGCCCTGCGCTGTAGCCTTTATTTCCATTGGGAACCGCGAACAGGACGGAGCACGGTCGTTTTACAATTTTAATTTGATAATTGCCTACTTAATAACAGATTTGTCGTGCAGATTAGGAAGTTGATTACAACATTTCCTGCAGGAGAGAGAGGTCAGAAGGTCTGAAGAAGAGATGAGGGAGAAAAAGTCCACTCTTTCACAGAGTGACACCAGTCTGGCTGGACAGACCTGTAACTGGGTTGAGAAATGCAAGAGCCACGAATTGCCATGAGATTGTCTCTGTCTCACAGAGCACTCGCATCGGTGTCATTGGGAGGGAGAAATGCCAGCAGACAGCACTCTCCAGCACAGCACTCTGCACGGCTTTCCAGGGCGCCAGCAGCACCGGCTCTCATCAAGCAGAGCTCACCCAGTCTCACACAGTCACGGGGTAACAGAGCGTTAAGGCTTGATCAAAAGATCATCCAGTCCAATCCCCCCAACACCGCAGGGTCCCCTAGATCCAGTCACACAGGAACATGGCCAGATGGGTTTGAAAAGTCTCCAGAGAAGGAGACTCCACAGCTATCCTGGGCAGCCCCTGCCAGTGCTCTGTCACCTTCACCGTGACAAAGTTCCTTCTCATGTTGATGTGGAACCTCCTCTGTTCCAGCTCACACCCGCTGCCCCTTGTCTGGTCATTAGAATGACTCTCTTCAGTGTACGATACGGCCTGTATTGTACCCAGCTGAGACCTTCACCTTCCACCACCCACCGGGAAACGGACACATCAAGCTCAATAACAGTGTCCGGGGTTTATTCTTGGGGTATTTAGTTTGGGTTTGCTCTGGATTTCCAGGGTTCTCCCTGCTTTCTGTAACTGCTCCCACAAGCTCACTGTAAAAGAACAAAACTAAGGAAGCAAATGGAGGGTTGGCAGAGCTGAGAGGAGAACAGTCGCTTTCTCTGAGGTTGTTCCATGCCTGTGGTCAGTGCCGTGCTGCGATGCCTGTGGCCGAGCCCGGACTGGTAGGGCAGGGCCAAGCCTTCTCCTCTGTTGACATCGCGCACAAGCGTTTCCCTACTCACATCTCAATCCAGGCAACCTCTCAGCTTCACACTGGCCTGAGCTACCTCTCTGGTGCTCAATCATAAACACACCTCCTGCACGTGTAATTTCAATTAGTTTAATAAAAAGAAGGACCTTCATTTTCCTCCAGCTAAAGAGAACTGTTTCCACACTGAGTCCAGTGAAGGAGAGAAAGCTGCTGCCAGAACTGGTGTCGTAACTGAAGTCTCAGTACCCATCCTGCTGCAGAAATTGTAAGGACTAGAAAAGCCAAGGACCTGAATTAGCAGGCAAGTGAGAGCTTGTATTATTGTCAGTCAGCACCTACAAAACATCACCCCTCTCAAAAAACTCCCTAAAGACTTCTAAAACCCCCCCCCAATCTCAGGCAGCCACAGCTCCTTGTAAAAGATTTGTAAGGAAAGATGATGCAGAGGCATAAAGCAGACATTTGGTCGTCTCTGTTTGCGCTGCGGTCCAGCAGGTTTGAAGAGTCACCACCTTCACTTCAACTTTGCATCGTTCTCTACTCTGCAAAAATCTGTGGAAGGTGGGGTTGCAAAGTACCTGAATCCCCTCCAAACGGCTTCCGTAGGGTGCGTCACGAGATCAGACACTGACACCTTTGCTCAGGTGCCAGCATTTTGACTATCTGTTCCGTTATTAACGACTGTTCATTAAGAGATGTGTCGTTTCGTTGGACTTAACCTGCTGCGACACGGAGCTTCATTATAATGAGTTCCTCCACATCCAAACCACACAGAACCACTTCCCCCTCACTCACACATAGCAAGGTGTTGAGAAACAACTACTCCAATGACAGCGTCCTACAGTGTACTCCTTGGAGGGTTTGATTGTTTGCACAGTACTGTGACCCCCCGATCTGGCTGGGCTGAAGCAAACCCCTTCCCTTGGAGAGCTGCTGGGAACGTGAGGCTGGCAGAGTCACCAGTGTCATGACTACACCCTCCTTTTGCTCCTCTGTGCTCATGCCTGTGGATGCTCATCGCTGGCCTGCCCTGGCACATGAGACTCCTTCCCCCTACTCCTGCCAGCAAAGCTTAGTCCAATGAGTACTCGAGAGCAACCTCATTGCAAGAGCACCCACCTGACACCGAAGAGCTGTCCTTAAGGTACCTCTCATATCTGCCTCCGCTCCCAGCACGCTGCAAACCAGTTTGGGAAACGCATGGGTTCACAATGCAAATTGGTTTACAAACACTTGGCTGTAAGCTCCGAAGCGAGGAACACCCTGTGTGCAGCTCTCACAGCTTCACAGCTATTTCAGATGAAGCAGAGCTCAACATCCCTAAAGGAGATGCAAAAGCTTTGCATATCCAGCACTGCTGCATCCAGGCTGGATGGAGGAGCAAACAAAACCAATGGAACTTTTAAAAACACCTTCCTACAGAAGAGCCCGTGCTGAGACGGGCTCAGCTTGTTTCAGAAGAATCCCTTTGTGTTTCCACCTAAAACAAACAGGCAGATAAAGGTGTTTATCGCAAACCAATACCAAGGTACATTTTAAAACACTCAGATCAGGAGTGGGACCCTAAACCAGGACAGCCCAAGTTCCAGGCCCTTTCCAAAAGTCCTGGCACGTGACGATGAAGAGATCGTGTGGAGACGCAGTGGCTGTGACTAGATTCCTCACTCCTGCTGCAACCCCCCCCAGCTATTAAAGCCAACTTGCAAACCAGTCCAAGGAATTATAGAGAAGCCATTTGCAATGACTTTAAAATCTCCACTGGAAAAAACCCATGTCCTCACTTTGCCCCTGGCAGCACCGGCTTACGGGTCTCCGTGCTGTTTCTGTGTCCAGCTCCTGCCTCTTGATCAGGGTGGCAGCTGTGACTCAGAGTACAGAGGGCACATGTGAACGAGGGGACAGCTCTCACTGTTCCACCGACCCAGCTGCTGCTGCTGCTGCTGCTGAGACATTGCAATGGTCTTTTCTGGAAGTGAGAATGTTCCACGTCTTTCAAATCAAATGAGAACAAACCATGATGGCTGTAGCAGAACGAGAGCAGGATCCCAAGGATCTTAGATCCACCTGAGTGACAGCTCAGGCTCCCGGGAGGCAGGAAAGCGCTCACCAGCATTTCCAGGTACCAGTGACAGACAGAGAGCACATCTGCTGAGGGATTTTATCAGATAACAAGTTACTGATTCACTATTATTTTACAACTGTCACAAAAACACGAGGTGGGTATACTGGACCACAATCAAGAGAGAACCAGGTCTGTATCCAGCACGTCAGGCAGTAAAACAATTCCAGTACCTATCTGAGTCTCTTGGCAGCTCTAATAGACTAATTTAGACAACATAAATCAACAGCTAAATAGTTTGGATTCTGTAAACCTTAGGATGGACCAGAACTAAAGAGACTACTGCGATGCATATTGGGAAAGATTAATCCTCTTCAAAATATAACAGGAACAATGAATTGTGGCGAGACTAATAAGTGAAGATAATGCAGCTGGATTTCACAGAATTAGCTAAACTCACCTGATTTATGTTCTGAAACAAATTAAATCAAAGTACCGGGGGAGTACTTTGAGACAATGACCGCAACTGATCTAAAAGGGTTAAAACAATCAGCCTGTCTCCTGAAGGTGTCGGACTCACCGGGCCGCCGTGTTCCTGTGCGACTGGATCTAGGGGATCCTGCTGTGGCAGGGCGATGGGACTGGATGGTCTTTCGAGGTCCCTTCCAGTTGCTCATGTTCTGTGATTCTGTGTGATTGATGAAAGCTTCACAGGGCAGCTTTCCCTCTTTCAAGAGCCCCCACGTCCGCATCACATGCTTTAATATCTCTGTGAAATACTGGATCTGGTTAACGGGGCACAGCCACCGCTGTTGAAAACTAGACTTGATGGGCAATGGGTGCCTAATGCTCCCGTTCAACAGGAACAGTGAACATGTCGTACCTGGAAAGTGGAAGTGAGTTATAAGGGCATCTTTAACCTTCAGTGAAAAACAATACCACGTAAGAAACCTCAGCCTGAAACCCAGTGACTGGTAAGTAAAGCTTCCGTCAGCCCCCGGAGCGCTGCTCTGACAGGCACCTGCACCACCAACCGCCTCCTCTGCACTGCTCTCAGCCCCTGAAAGCAGGATCTGCTGTTCAGATCAATGGATTCAGCAGAAACACACCCACCCATCCTCGTGTTGTGTTTACTTAGGTCACATTTCAGACCCAGCTGCGCGACACGGAGTCGGGTCAAGAGGAAACGTGCAGCCGTGTTACGTTTCGGCTCACGTGGAATCGAAATGTCACCCCTGAATGCGATGTACGTGGTGCTTCTCGAACAGCCCCAGCTCCAGGACTGAAAGGGTGCTGAATGCCAGGCAGAGCCTGTCCCTGAACAAGCCCTCTGCAAATGCTGTCAGCTCTTACATAACGTCAATGACTTCACGCTGCACAGAAGTGCCTCTGCTAGTGACTTACATCATTCCCCAGATCAGATTATTTGCTCAGAAGTCATTCTGTTTCTCTTATCCTTTTACAAGCTGTTCCTGTTTGTTAGGAAGATCACACTGAGTGCCTCTATACTCTTAAATAAAACAAGGCCAGGAGCAAGCTCAGTTACTGATTGTCCACACACACAGCTTAAGGGCTCTCTGAGCCCCTGGCTCTGCTCTGGATTTCTCCAAACAGCTGTCTGTCTGCAAGACAGCCCTGGTCCACAGGAGGCTGCTGCTTCCCAACACACTTGAACCCTGCCTGTGTCCTTTGGATGGGTTTAGAACCAGGTCCTCTTTTATTTGGTAGTGTAGACATAGCTCTGGAAAACAGTGCGAGGACTCCAGGTGTGTCCCAAGGGGCACTCTTGATGAGCGCTGCCGCGTCACGGTGCCTTTGTGCACACTGCTGGGCTTGGCTCACTTTTCTGGGCACAGACCTCTCTTTTTTGGAAGTTGATCACAGAATCACACAGAATAGGGATTGGGATGGACCTCGGAAGATCACCCAGTCCAATCCCGCTGCCACAGCAGGATCCCCTAGGTCCAGCTGCACAGGAACAGCCCAGGTGAGTTTGAAATGTCTCCAGAGAAGGAGACTCCACAACCCCCCTGGGAAGCCCCTGCCAGGGCTCTGCCACCCTCACTGGGAAGAAGGTCCTTCTCACACTGACGTGGAACCTCCTCTGCTCCAGCTCACACCCGCTGCCACTTTTCCTATTGTTAGATGCCCCTGAGCAGAGCCTGGCTCCATCCTCCTGACACCCACCCTTCACATATTGATCAATGAAGTCACCCCTCAGTCTCCTTTTCTCCAAGTTCAAGAGACCCAGCTCCCTCAGCCTTTCCCCAGCAGGCAGTGGGTCCACTCTGTTCATCATCTTTGTAGCTCTGCACTGGACTCACTGTCACTCACAGACCCAAATGAGCCACAGTAAGTGTTTTCACCTCCTGGTCTATGCACTGTAACCCCTTCTTCCAGTATGAACATCAGAGTGGCAGCAACCCCAGGCCTCTACCTCAACAGAGCTGACAACCACTGAAGAAGAAATCAATGTCCCTGGCTCTGCAGATCCTCTAGACGCCCCTCGTTCTGCCTACCCATAAGTAGACGTTTGAAAGGAAGAAGGTCAGATGCTCTGGAGAGCTCTCCATGGAGATCTCCACGCAGGCTAGGCTGTCAGTGAGCTGCTCTAGTTTAGCAGTGGATTCTGATCCAAGTGTGTGGAGGAGAGCAAACTCACCTGCTTCTCACCCAGCTTGCTCAAAATGAGGGCTGGTAAAGCCTTCTTGAGGCTGGCACACTGGAAATTAACCACTCACCGCATTTTCCTGAAAAAGTGGATTTACTGGTCTGAGGTGGAGAACTCAGAACCCCTGCAGGGAACAGAACCATCTGGTTTAATTCCAAATAATAGTTTAAATTATAGCCTGTGATGAATAACCCCGGAGTAAGCAGTGTGGTGCTTTGACGATGAACAACAAGAGTCATTTGCAAGATCTTTGTGCTGCTGGGAGAAAAGGGAAAAATGAAGTGAAAATAAACGTTACGGTGACAGGGAGAGTCCTAACTCCCCTTCCGCCTGTAAAAGCGTACATGCACTGCTGATTCGCCATCAAAACAGCACCAAAAGTCGAGCGGCGGACCGGTGAGCGCACCGTCAGCACCGGGGACACAGGCGCGAGGCAGCAGCCAGGCGCTCAGTCGGATGTTCCAACGCAGAGAGCTGAAATCAGCCCCCCAGCCAGCACAAAGCAGTCCTCACACACACAGAGCAAAGCACAGTGGTCCTTACTCCAGAGCCGTAAGGCTCCTGTGCAGAGCTGACTCCGGGTGATCTGCTGGCAAGAGGGTTTGCAGGTTTGCTTCTCAAGTTCTTCACCTCACTGTAGGGCCCAGAATGAGTCAAGCAAAGAGAACAAACGGAACCCGGAGTGCTGCTCTCTGTGTATGGCGCTGGCTGAGCTCCTGCTGCTCCTCCTCTGGGGCAGTCTTGGGGGAGCTCACCAGAGCTGCTGGACATCACACCTGGAACCACGGCTCGGAAACGACACGAACCTTTTAAAATCAAACCCTGAACTATGCGAAAGCAGTTTCGCTTCAGTCAAGAAAGAAAAATAAGACTATGTGTTGAACTCCACGGTTATTGTTGGGATCTGATCTCCTGCAGTTCTTGAGACCATCAGTTCCCTGTGCCTGGGAGGACCTGGGTGGGTGGGAGCCAGTAGCTCCTTACGCCAGCCTTGCGTATGTCGACACTCGTTTGCAAGGACTTTGCCTCAAAGCTCCCACAGCATTGGATCTCTCTGGGTTTTACTCAGTCCCTGCTATGGGGCCAGAATGCAGAGGTATTACTGACACCTTCGCAAAGGGAACTAGAGGAGATGTGGCAGCTAGCACCCATTTTGCCCCCTGGGCACACGTCAGATACAAAGGGTGGCTGGGCAGAGGCAGTGGGGCCCTGGCCCATCCCAACCCTCCTCTCCAGCAGCCTCAGCCAGCACGACCCTCGCCGCGAAGTTCTAAACCGCTTCAGCTAAACCCCACACAGTTTAGGCATGAACTCCAGTAAACCGGTTTAAATTCAGCGTGCAGTGACTCAGCGGCGCTCATAAACACGGGCGTAACTGAACGCTCGGTTCGGATCGGCTGCCTTGCGTTGCACCAGTTTCACCAGCACACACTGCAGGCAGCTTTCGGCTAGGCTGGTGCTGCTCGGCTCCACAAGAGCTGGCCCCTGGGAACGCTGGCGCGGCTCACGCTGTCAGTACTAGTCATAAAACACTTCAGCCCGGGTACCCCCTGCTGCAGGGTAGGAGTTAATCACCTGCTGCCGTGCTGAAGAAGTCACAGAATCACAAAGCATGAGAGATTGGAAAGGAGCTCGAAAGATCATCCACTCCAATCCTCTGCCACAGCAGAATCCCCAAGATCCAGTTGCACCGGAACAGGGCCAGGTGGGTTTGAAACTTCTCCAGAGAAGGAGACTCCACAACCCCCTGGGCAGCCCCTGCCAGGGCTCTGTCAACCTCACCAGGAACAAGGTCCTTCTCAGACTGATGTGGCACCTCCTCTGCTCCAGCTCACACCCGCTGCCCCTTGTCCCATCACTGGGTGCCCCTGAGCAGAGCCTGGCCCCATCCTCCTGACACCCACCCTTCACATATTGATCAATATTCATGGGGTCACTCCTCAGTCTCCTCTTCTCCCAGCTCCTTCAGCCCTTCCTCAGCAGGTAGATGCTCCCCACCTTTCATCATCCCTGTGGCTCTGCGCTGGGCTCTCTCCAGCAGCTCTGTGTCCCTCTGGAACTGAGGGGCCCAGAGCCAGACACAAGATTCCAGACTCAGTCTTTCCTGCCTCACGTGCTCTCAGTGGGTGAACAAGCGCCTTCCTCCAAAACAACCACTGTCCTGCCTGTGAGGACCGGGGAAGGCTGGTGAGCTGGACAGACTGCTGCCCCATCCGTACAATTACAACTCTCAAGTGAAATGCAGTGATGTTATCGCCGCATCGGGACCGAGTCCAAGGCAACGGAGAGCAGGGAACAAGCGGTCCCCTTCCGCCAGATCAGATGCCTTCCTTGGCATTAACGGGGAGTGCGTCAGCAGGGGAGGTAACTTCGTTAGCTAAATGAATAATGTCGCTGAAGTTCTCAGGTTGGCTGTGCCAAATCTGTATTTAAGCGGCCTGACTTGGAGAGGCTATAAAGGATCATTTTATTAATCTCCAAGGTCAGGATTTTTGAAAGGATTTTGAATTATTAAACAAACTGGCTGATAATTGGAGCAGGAGGTAGAGTCCTGCTCAGCTCTGAAATCACAGCATCAGCAAATCTTTCTTGAGACCTATTGCTGCATTCCAAGGGACCGATACATGCGTCTGGACGTGGGAACTGCATTTTCTGTTGAGTGTTTAAAATACAGCCGTGGAATCCATCTGGATCCAGCGCGTTTTGGGGTCGGCTGGACTCATTTTCCCCTGCTAAGCGACAACGGTACTCCACTGCAGCACAGACTTAGTGTGTCCTGACTTCCACTCAATGGAAATCATCAAACGTGAGGCTGTACCCACTTGAGCACTTGGACTGAGCTATACAACACACGAGCTTGGGAGTCTGGCCCGGAATACCTCAGTGATCCAGCGGAGAAGTGACGTCTTCTGTTGAGACTTCCTCTAGGCAGCGTGAGTGACCTACTTCCTGCACTGCCATGACCTTCATTATCCCTGTCAGGATGAGCCACCTGCCCAGTGCTTGGTCCTCCATGGCGGGACACAAGGCATGAGAGTCCTTGGCCTTTTCTCCTTAGCTGGTAGCCTCATGTCTTAGCGCCCGTAAGACGGCTGTGTGATTAACAAGGAAGTGACTCTGTGCAGTCGTCATCCTGAGCAACGTACGCACCAAGAGTTCTCATTCCCTTTCCACTTCTGTAAGCAGCAGAAGCTAACTCCTCCATCCAACTCTGAACAGATCACAGAATCACTCGGGTTGGAAAAGACCCCTGGGATCATCCAGTCCAACCAGCAACTCTACTCTACAGGGGCACCCCTAAACCACATCCCCCAACGGCACATCTAAGAGGCTTTTAAACTCATCCAGGGATGGGGACTCAACCCCCACCCTGGGCAGCCCAGTCCACCTGACCACTCTCTCCATCAAGAATTTCTTCCTGATGGCCAGTCTGACCATCCTCTGGTGGAGCTTGAAGCCCTTCCCTCTGCTTCTGTCACTATTGACCTGTGAGAAGAGCCCAGCACCAACATCTCTGCAGGGTCCTTTCAGGTAGCTGTAGGGAGTGATGAGGGCTCTCCTCAGCCTCCTCTTCCTCAAACCAAACAGCCCCAACTCTCTCCATCTCTCCTCATCAGACTGATTCTGCAGGCCCTTCCCCAGCTTTGTTGCCGTCCCTCTGCACTTGCTGCAGCCCCTTGATGTCTCCGTTGTACAGGGGTGATGGGGACACCTTGTACACATGGGAAGATATGAATCCTACACCACAGAGGCAGTGGAGCAAAGAGAGGAAGCAGCGTCTGCTGAAGGTCTGATCTAGCACTGACGGGGTAAAAATTCTATGGCTTAAAGAGGATTTCAGTGCCTCGTTACCGTTGGGACCTCAGTCCTCCTGCACGGAGACCCGGGGAGGTCTATCGCAGCTTGTGACCGGGGAAGGGAACTCACTGAGGCTCAGCTCAGTGCTCAGCACAGCAGTGCCGCTGCGGCCCACCGGGCTGCTCTCAGCATGAATACCCAGAGGTCTAACCACAGCGTCGTAACGCAGACCACCTGTTGTCACCAACGTCCAGACCCATCCCAAGAGATGAAAGCAATCGCGCCTGAAGTGGGGCGAGACTTCTTTCCTTCTGCACCTCCTGCAGCTGAAGCTGCAGCCAGTTGTGCACAGTCTATTCACGCGGCGCTTGCTGGCCGAAGGTCAGCGTTGCCTTAGTGGGAGGGAAAGCAGGCCCCCAGACTTGGCTTTCCTTCAATAAGAGCGAAACCCTCGCCGTGTGCTCTCCTCTGCTCGAGAACTACACTGCACAGCCCAGGTACAGACCAACCCTAATAAACTCTTGTTCCATTTCCCCACTGCCTTTTCTTTCTCAGTATCAGCCTCTGAAAAGCACTTCAATCAATCTCCAAACGAGAACAGTCTCTTTCTTTCCTCCCCATTGCTTTGAGCTCTTTCCTGTGCATGAACCAAGGTGTTTGGAAGGGCACCGTGCTCTCGGTTCATCAGACAGCAGTGTGTTTGCAACGAGCATCAGCCACAAGATGCTGGTAAATGCATCTCCGAATCCATTTAGTGTTCAATTACGAGACAGAAGAGATGGCTCTAAAACAAACCTCCTGATGGGCAAACGCTTTGGGGAGAGGCCATCTCCACACTGAAGGTTTATAGACACGAGGGCAATAAGGCATTGGAACGTGATCCCAAGGGAAGTGATCAGCGTTCTGCTGTCTGGAGACTTCCAATCCAAAGTGGAAACTCAACCCCAGCCATTCCCTTTAGCAGGGCTAGGATTTCCCTCATTTTCTGAGCAGTGTGTAACGAGGGGCTTTGAACTCATGGCAGTTTTCATGCAAAGATGGAGAGATGTTTTAGGGACTGTTGTCGTGTGCAGATTGGCGCAGACATTCCTAAGGGCTGGAGATGCCTGAAGGCCTCTGTGAGCATTTCAGTTGAACATTCCCAAACCCCCGTGTTCTCTAGCCGGGGAGCACAGCATGCTTTACAGCCAAGGTCTAACCTCAGTTTGAGCAGCTCTGTGAGACAGGCAACCACCTGCCTGCTGCAGACCCAGAAAGTGAGGCTCTCAGCACTGATGTCACTTTGCAAGAGCCACAGAAAGGAACAAAATCATCATCGTCCTACGATCACTCTGCACCGCTTCCAGCCTGACCTTGCTCTCAGAACTGACGCGAACTGACCTTTCAGGCCACCGGTGGCTTGCACCCCAGAGAGCTACACACAAGCAAGACAAAGCTACAGCGGAATGCAGGGAAGGGGATGCCATGCCTCAGTGGCCGTGCCGGCTGCTGCCCACTGGTCTCCAGGTTATCCAGCTGTTACTGGGGCAGATGGCGGAAGAAAATGATAGAATGATAGAATCATAGACTCATTACGGATTGGAAGGGACCTCGAAAGATCATCTAGTCCAATCCACCTGCAACAGCAGGATCACCTAAACCAAGTCACACAGGAACCTAAATGATGAAATCACACTAGAAGAAACAGTGACTTTGAAAAGAAGAGGCTGAGTGAGAACAGGCTGGGAAGGACAGTACCTGTCGGTAGCCTATGGACCAGATTTCCAGTTGTAGCAAGGCAACACCACAGGAATGCAGTGATGGGAGAAGGACTCACATGGGGCAATGGTTTCCATCCCATGCTCTTGAGAGAACAGGAAAGCAGATGCTTTGACAAGAAACCGGGGGAAATGACCTTGTTGATTTATCTCTGATGACTCGTGGTCACTACTATTTTAAAACACAAAGAAGAAAGACTATTAGACTGGACAGGGCTAATTGATCGTGATGGCTTTTGAGCCTCGATCACCAGCACTTCAATTTCCAGTGAAAATTAATTTCCTAGCAATATGCTTGACCTGAAGTTCAGTCATAAAGAGGGTTTAGTCAGCAGTTGACCTCTGCAATCTTTTTGATAAGGACTTACAGTTTGGAACAACCTCCTGAGCTGCTGGCTTTTACGATGTCCCTGACCACAGCTTGGAACAGTCTTAAAATTTCATTTACAATCCAGGAGTGAGTCACAGTAGTTCTTCATCACATATGGAGAAGAAAGTCTAATGACTTCCACTGGGATGATGCTGTGTTCCAGCAGCAGGACTGTAAAACCTAGTCTGCTTACTGCACTTCTGCTTTTAACTCTTTCCTCTAACTTTCTGATCCTTAAGAAATTCCCGAGAGGCACTTCAGCATCTTTTTTATCCAGAGCAGCTAAGGGAAAACTGTTTTTGCAAAACACTTTCTGAGAAAAGACATTTTTGAGCTGTAGGAGAAACTCTATCCATCTCTCCCCATCACATTGATTCTCCAGGCCCTTCCCAGCTTCATTGCTCTCCTGTGCACTCACTGCAGCACCTTAGAGTCTCCCTTGAAGGGGGAGAAAGAGCAAATTGTCATGGAAGAGGCCTCTATGAATGGAGAAAAGACTGAGACAGAGGCAAAGGAGCCAGTTCTGTTGTTTCAAATTTGGGCACTGGAAGAGAAGTGCTGCATCTGAAAGAATGGTTTAACAGATTGCCCACAAACTGGGAGCACACTGGATGGCCACGTGTGCTTCAGTCAGCAGGGAAGAAGGCCACATCCTCTGCACACAGCCAGCTGCAGCTGTCCCGTGTGTCCCGCGGAGCAACGAAGGCTCAGACCGGGCGCGTTTAACCTACGACCGGTTCCCAAGGAAGAACATCTGATGTTCAAGCAGTTGCAATCAGAGAGAATCACAAAAAATCACAGAACATGAGGGATTGGATGGGAGATCGACTGATCCAGTCCAGTCCCGCTGACAGAGCAGGATCCCCTAGATCCAGTCGCACAGGAACGTGTCCAGTGGGTTTGAAACGTCTCCGGAGAAGGAGCCTCCACAACCCCCCTGGGCAGCCCCTGCCAGGGCTCTGTCATTGCACGAGCTACTTAATGATAGTGGCTGCAGAGTACACGTATTTTTCTCTACACTTAGCAAGGGGAGGAATAAGTTAATTCAAGAAGGAATTAGCCAGGACTTTGTATGAATAATTCAAGCAAACTCTGCCTAAACCTCATTAGGTGTTAACGGAGCTGTACGTCTCTGGACATCTGCAACTAGGCAGGCAGTGCAGGAAAGCTGGCCAGGCAGCAGAAAGCTTGTCTGAGCCATCCCACACACTCCTACAGGTGACACAGGACACTTCTAGAAACAAGGGCGGATGACGAAGTAACGAGGGTGCTGGCGCCGGTGGAAGCGGGATGTTCCTGCTCCACCAGAGACTGGTGACAGGAGGAGATGGGAGGATGGAACTGCTGTTAGTGTCCTCCCTGCCGCTGTCAGACCCTTCAAACCCAAGGGGAAATCTGGAAACAACCTAAGTTCATTTCACTGGAAGGAGAGGTCTCATTCTGAACCTCTCACAGCTCTCTCAGAAGGCCCTTTGATCTATACCAGGACACACTAAAGAACTCCACTTGGCAAACACTTCTGGTCTCATTCCAGCCTAGCTGCTGCTTATCATTCAGGATTTACTGCTGCAAGTGGCTCCAGATCCAGCTGGGTCAAATCAGACTTCCTCTACCTGCTGCCACAGCAGCTACAGTTGCTCTGCTCAGGGCTGCAGACAAGAGCAGGGACAGGGCCATTCCAGCCAAAGGATCTGGCTCCTTAGCAGCCTCATGGAACAAGCACATTACTTTCCCTTTCAGGAAGCCTTTTGCCACCAACAACACTTGCAACTGCACATTTCTTTGACTTCCAACTGATCGCACTGGCATTTGGTTCCTTCCCTTCTCTGCCTTCACTCTAAAACAAAAGGAAACAAACAAACTAGGAAAAACACCTTGAAGCCTCAAAAGGATGCAAAACTAAGGCTGCTGAGTGTTTTGCTACTAGTGGCATCTAGAAGGCTTAAGTATGCAACAGACAGAATTGCTGGCCCTAAAATCATACAGAACCACAGGTCAGCAGGGACTGGAAGGGACCTTGAAAGATCGTCCAGTCCAGTCCCCCTGCCACAGCAGGATCCCCGAGATCCAGTCACACAGGAACATGGCCAGGAGGGTTTGAAATGTCTCCAGAGAAGGAGACTCCACATCACCCCTGGGCAGCCCTTCCCAGGGCTCTGCCATCCTCACCAGGAAGAAGGTCCTTCTCACACTGATGTGGAACATCCTCTGTTCCAGCTCACACCCACTGCCCCTTGTCCCATCACTGGGTGCCCTGAGCAGAGCCTGGCTCCATCCTCCTGACACCCACCCTTCCCATATTGATCAACATTCACAGGGTCACCCCTCAGGCTCCATTTCTCCCAGCTCAAGAGACTCAGCTCCCTCAGCCTCTCCTCAGCAGGGAGATGCTCCCCTCCCTCCATCATCTCTGTGGCTCTGCGCTGGGCTCTCTCCAGCAGCTCTGTGTCCTTCTGGAACTGAGGGGCCTGGAACCAGACACAAGAGTCCAGATGTGGTCTCACCAGAGCAGAGTAGAGGGAGAGAACATCTCTCAATCTGCTAACCACCCCCGTTCTGATCCACCCCAGGATGCTGTTGGCCTTTGTGGCCACCAGGGCCCATTGCTGGCTCCTGGCCATCCTGCTACCATATCCTACCTTCAAAGCTGCCTGTGACGTAGCAAAGAGCCACCAGGTGCCTAGTTCAGGGAGGTCTCCTCATTCCAATTGATGCCAGTCTGGCGAATTAAGCACCCACTCTCTCACCTCCCACTCCAGGGGTCCAATGTCCGTCCTCGGAGCTGGCAGTCAGGTTGGTATCCAAAGTCAGTCGTTGCTTCAACGTGTAGGAGAGGCGTTTATATTCTGCAACACAGACTAATCCACTAGAGCTTCAAGTGCCGCGTCCCACCCAGGCGCCTCTCTCCTTCCAGGGTTTTCTGCACTCTGCCATAACAAGCCAGTCACGACTTTCCCTTTCAGAAGAGGAATCACAGCCCAACTGGCCAGGGTTTCCCTGCTAGCCCTTCTCCTTCCCCTTTGACATCCCAGGCATCCCTCACATGGAGACACTGGGAAGGTGAAGGACTGGCCGGCACCTGTGCTGCAGAGAGGGATTTCATCTGAAGACAGGCAGTTCGCAAGTAGTGAGAGACAACTGGGTGAGCTGGGGTGGGAGAGGGAAGGGCTCTGCTACGGTTATTTAGTGGGGAAAAATAGAGGTGCCCTGTGTATCCCCCTGCAAGCTCTGGGCTGCCCTCAGCCTGCTCTGGACACAGCAAAGCGCAGCCTCTCCTCAGGCTACTCCTCTCCCACCTCCCTCTTGGCTTTGCCGTCGTGCAAAGCTGCCTCCTCACACGACGGAAAAGGACAGGGAAGGGACTTTGCTGCTGGCTGTCAGGCATTGACATTCACCCCGGCTCTGCTGTGGCTGTGCGGAGCCGGCTCAGAGTTCAGTCCTGCTCTGACCGTGTGCGCTGCATTAATGGTGGGGGTGGCAAAGTGAGCGGCGCGGGCAGCAGCGGCTCAGCACTCGCTCTTAATGACATGTCATGCAGACAGCCACGATTGTGTCGGCCTGGCGATCGGAGCAGCGAAAAGTACAGCAGGGCTCCTCGGCTCCACACCGTGCTTTTCCTCTGGGCTGCTGCTCGGCTTCCTCCTCGCAGGCAGGGCCACAGCGACGCTCCAAACCAGCAGCCTTACATCATCCCTCACAAGAACATGCTGTCTCTCGCTAGAGCCTGGTTTCCACTTGCACTGGCTCTCCGCTTCCTTCTCGGCAGCGAAAGCCAGGCGCACGTGCGAAGGGCTCCTTGGAGCGGCTCCCTGACATGAGGGGATCTAGGGGAGGACAGCAGGCAGGGAGCTTCGGGCATCAACCAGCCTGTCTCAGGGCAACACGTGTACCTGAGCCGCGAATACAACTATTAGTGGCAAATACAACTAGAAGTGAAAAGAAGGGGAACAGCATCGAGACAGGAGAAGAAGATGGTGCAGGAGCTGGGACAACGGAATGGTAGAAGGCACAGGACAGCGACGGCAACACAATGGTGAGTGGGACACCAGAGTGGCAGCCAGCTGTGAGCAAAGGTGTGGGTACATACTTCTCGATGGCGGCTTCTTCTCTGGAGAAGTTTCAAACCCGCCTGGCCACGTTCCTGTGCGACTGGATCTAGGGGATCCTGCTGTGGCAGGGGGACTGGTCGATCTGTCAGGGTCCCTTCCAATCCCTCATGTTCTGGGATTGCGCGATTCTGTGAAAATATGTCCATAAGTACTGGGGTGGGACAGAGAGATCTCAAATCAAGAAGTGGATGGTTAACAGGCTTTGACAGGCAGGAGATGGAGCAGTAAAAGAACATGAAGGGTTTTTTTGACCAGTGTTCTTTGCAGTGATGGGGAACCTAAGCCAGATTCCCTTTCCACGGCAAACAGATCTATTGAAGCCCGAGCAAGAGCCTTAATTGCAGCAGGAAGCTGCTGCTTTAGAAGGCGTACCGGAGAAGAATGGGAGATGCACGCGGCACATATGTGCCTCGACAGCTCTGCTAAATAAACCATGGAGTTTGACAAGTGTGTGTCTTTGAGTTTGCCATGAAAATAGGGTTGTGTAACATCACCGTGAAACGAAAGTTCAGCCTCTGAAAACTGCGGGGGCGTGCTGCTGAAGTGTTTGCTTCCAGCGTTAGCTGACTGCTTTCGTAACCGCCACCACGCAGCTAGTTAATGCTCCTTTAGACAATGCGTAGAGAGGGTGGGCACCAGGACTGGACCGCAGCCCTGGAGGACGAGCATGGCTGAAGGAGCCAAAACGTTCATTTCTCCTGCTCCAGGGGCACGAGGGCTGCCTTCCCAAGTCTTTCTCAGCTGGTGTGACTTCCCCAGGGGCGATGGCCTGGCTACTGCTGGGTCCTCTCTGTTCCTGCTTGTAAAGGCATTTTGTATTAGGACTACAACTGGTTTTTGTTAGTTCTGGTGAGCTCTGTAACAACAAACCAGGAGCAGATCAGACACAGGTCTCAATCCACTCTCCCTAGACAGTGCCCCTTCTCAAACACGCTGGAGTTCCTTGGGTTATCCAGCGCTGAAGCTGATGCTGCTCTTATTTGGTGCCTGTCAGATGCAGGCTGGCACACACCGGTGTCACAGGCCTGGATGGGTGCACGGAGCCACGGACCACTGCATCATGGCTGGGACAGGGGTCCTCTCTCTCCACCACATAACCCGTCTGCTGGGTTTCACGCACTACAGAGCTGCCAGGGAAGGGCCCTGCCGTGGAGGGCTGAAAGTGGGATCAGCAGACCTGGCTCTGCTCTCTGGTCCCATGGATTCACTGGAGTTAAACACAGATGGAACCTGACTGGCAGAAAGCTTTGCAAAACCCCTGGAGTGGGGCTCTGCCCACACCCCTTCCACAGACACACTCTACCTCAGGGCAGCATCATTTGCACGAACAGAGAGGCAGGACCATGCAGCAAACACCCAGCACCTCTGCAGGAAATCCGAAGTTCACCAAACGGCAAGATGCTGTCACCAGAGTTTGTCTCTCCCACGGCCAAGACACCTGATCTGTGAAATCAGAGGTCACGGAAACCGCAGTTCCGTTGCACTGGGAGGATTGGATTCTATTGTCTCAGCAATTACCGGTAATATGGGACAAAAATCGTTACCCTGAAGGTGAGGACCTTCCAAAGGTCAGAACGTAATTGCGGCCACTGATGGTCTCCACGGTGGCTGTTAGTCTGATGGCAAGGCAGCAGAGGAGAAACGCAGAGGCACAAGTTGAGCGCAAACCCCAAACTGCTATTTCTGTGCCAGTGTCACTGGCAGAACGACAGCAGCCCTCCCGCTCCCACCAGTCTCCACAAAGTCACCTTGTTCTTCCCCAAATCTCCTCTTCACTGTTGGCCTGCGAATGCTCATCAGGAGTGAGCACAGACACACCAGCTGGGGCAGGGGAAGTGGAAAACGTGTCAAGGAGTCGCTGGGAGATTCAGAGAACTTTTCCAGGCCCTTTGCATTACTCACAGAAAACACAGCCGGTGATGAAACTGCTGGAGCGAGCCCAGCGCAGAGCCACAGGGGTGATGAAGGGAGGGAAGCATCTCCCTGAAGAGGAGAGGCTGAGGGAGCTGGGGCTCTGGAGCTGGGAAAAAGCAGCCTGAGGGGTGAATGTTCATCAATATACGAAGGGTGGGTGTCAGGAAGATGGAGCCAGGCTCTGCTCAGGGGCACCCAGTGACAGGACAAGGGGCAGTGGGTGTGAGCTGGAACAGAGGAGGTTCCACATCAGTGTGAGAAGGACGTTCTTGGCAGTGAGGGTGCCAGAGCCCTGGCAGGGGCTGCGGAGTCTCAAACCCACCTGGCCATGTTCCTGTGCAACTGGATGTAGGGGATCCTGCTGTGTTGGGGGATCGGACTGGATGATCTTTGCAGGTCCCTTCCAATCCCTAATGCTCTGTCATTCTGTGATTCAAAGCTCTGCTGTCAGGTTATATCTGAACCTGGACTTGGTAGCACCTTCTAGTGCAACGAGCTGTGGAATGGAGATGTTTGGAGCCTTACTGGGGTGACGGGGGCTTGCGCCCTGACAGGTGTTACCAGCTGCCAGCTTGCAGCAATGCTGGCAGTCCCCAGCTCCCTCACACCCACAAGCTGAATAGCAGAGGCATTTCTTCCTCTGGAGGTAACATATGCAATTCCCTTCCCATGGGGGCCCTGAATATAGCACAGCCCTAAGGCAACGGGAAGAACAGATTTCAGCTGTCCCTTGGCTGCTTCTAGAATCCTGCTCACATCCCACAGCCTGCTTGTGCACAGCAGTCAGCAGAGCTAGCCCCGGCCCATCTTTAAGGTAGTGCAGGTAAACACTATTAAATCCTCTTGCAGAAGCTCTCACAAAGAATTGAAAAGTCTTAGAGTTATTTAGTGCTTGGACTGTAAGTTTTGAGGCACGCCAGCTCCTGCATGAGCATCGGACTGGATGATCTTTCGAGGCCCCTTCCAACCCCTAATGTTCTCTGGATCTGTGACTCTGTGCGAGCTCTCTGGCCTCGCACAGCTCGAGCCTGAATGACTTCACGTTTGCTAAATAGTAAGAGTCACTGACAGCTACTGCAGGCCCCTCACACATAATGGTTTGCAATCTAATATCCTGCTGCCTCCACTGCACCGCTTAGTTTATATCGCTTGGAGAATAATTTGTGCTTAATTGAGTGGAGGTCACCTCTTACTGAGAGCACTGGCACTCTGACTAAGTGCAGTTCAGCTTCTCTGCTCTTACGTCGTATTTCAGCATCCCGAGGGCTAGTGTACAAGAGGCAGATTTTTCACACAGGAAATAAATACTTACAAGCATCCTGAGCCACACAGCTGCTCAGCTTCACGGAACCTCCGGAGGTACCTCTGGCTATGCCTAGTGCTACTGAACCAAAATGGTCTCCTCTTCCTGGCAAATTGACTTCTTATTGCAAAATCGTTCAGTAAGTTACTTCTAATAGAGCCTTTACAAATGTCTCCTGTGCTTCTTGAACGGCCCTAATTTGCTTAATAAAAGACAACGTGTAGTTAATCAAAAGCTTCTCAGCGGATTCTGAATTAGCAGTTGGCTTGCTGACAGGTAATAGTCATTAGAAGATTTCTTTCATCTGCTAAAAGAGTTAAATAATTTCCTGTAGAAAAACATAGAGGCTGAGGGAGCTGGGGCTCTTGAGCTGGGAAAAAAAGAGCCTGAGGGGTGACCCCATGAATGTTGATCAATACGTGAAGGGTGGGTGTCAGGAGGATGGAGCCAGGCTCTGCTCAGGGCACCCAGTGACAGGACAAGGGACAGCGGGTGTGAGCTGGAGCAGAGGAGGTTCCACATCAATCTGAGAAGGACCTTCTTCTCGGTGAGGGTGACACTGGATGGATGATGGACTGGGTGATCTTTTGAGCTCCCGTCCAATCCCTAATGCTCCGTGATTCTGTGACAGGGACAGAAGCCCCTGGCAGGCACAATGAGGCATTTATATTATGAAGAGCTAATATCAAGCTTAGTAAATAATAAGTCATGGGTACCAGGGCTTTTATGCAGCTACCTTTGTCATTACAGTGATTGCAAACAACAAAAGTTTGCAGGCTTGGAGCTGCTCCTCCTTCTCAGTTTCATCCTAGTCCTGAGCACCGCAGCAACCTGCCGGGGTGCAGAAAGGTGGGCAGGTCCTGTGTCTGCCACCTTCCCACAGCACCCTGTCTGCCTCATACGAGCTCAAAAGCACTCTTCTCTCCACTAAAAGACGACAGCATTGCATGGGACGGCAGCGGGCATTGGCCCATGCCATGAGACCAGAATCCAACTGCTACCAGCTGATGAGCGCTCCTCATTCCTGCATCTCCCAAAGCCAGCTCGCGAGCTCTGCGGCACAAGCCGGGGCTTGTGGTAAGAGGCAGCCTCTGAGACAAACCCCAGCTGGTTAATGTAGCCACCAGCACTCTCAGGAAAGATGAGATCATTCCTGTATTGACCCACAGCTAAATCAAGCCTGAGTCTAAGGTGACCTTCAGCTTCAGAAGAGCAGAAGCTGCAGTGCCGTGGTGCCCATCCAAACATCAAACCTTCCATGATGCCTCTCAGCTGCCTTCTCTCTAGCCACTAAGGCTGAGCCAACCTTTTACTCCCTGCCACGACCCCTTTCCTGAGCCCCAGACGCTGTTCCTGCCACTGCAGAACCAGCCCAGGAGAGCACAAACCACCTCAGCCATCACTCCTGCTGCTGAATCCAAGGGCCTCACACAACTACACGAGTACACACTGCTCTGAGCAAGCTGTGTAGTAGCTAATCACTGCTGACAGAATGGCTCGGGCTGGAAGAGACCTCGGCATTCCAAAGCCCTGCCAAGGGCACCGACATCTCTCACCAGACCAAGGTGCCCAGAGCCCCATCCAACCTGCCCTTGAATACCTCCAGGAAGGGGAGGCAACCTGTTCCAGTGCCTCCGCACCCCGACAGGGAGGTAGTTCTTCCTCAGATCTAAGCTAAATTTGACCTCTTTTAGCTTGAAACCCTTCCCTCTTGTCCTGCCGCTGGAGTCTGATGGGTGGCCAGAATGTAACAGTATTACCTATCCAGGGATGAGGCGCAGGCCAGCGGGCAAGTAGCTGCCGTAGGAGATGACGAGAGAGGTGCTTCACCAGGGTGGAACAGAGACCTTGCTTAGAGCTGCCTAAGCAAGCTGACAAGGAAGCACACAGCTGCTCAGGCCCCTCGTTCAGAGAAGCAAAAGCAGTGGAACCTGGGTCTGCAGCTTGCAGCAGGGACAACTCGGATTCAGGCGCACGCCGCCGGCGCCCACTCCCGCGAGAGACTGCGCCTGCCCAGACGGGAGGAGACCTGGCGCACACGAGAAGCGGGGAGAGGCGCGGACAGGCTGCGCACGTGCACGGGGGCCGACGTGCTGTTTGACGGCACGCGGTCCTGGCTTCACGCGTGCAGCTCCGGGGGCGCGAGCCCCCATACGTTTGCCGGCAGTAAACTACCTGCCTGAAACTCGGACGGGTCTTGGGTGTCCTCTTCGCTAACTCTAGTCCCCCTTAAAACTTCCCTCTTCAGCCTTCCTACGGACCCCCGTCAGGTTCTGCAAGGCTTAGGGACAGACAGACAGGAAAGGGACTGGCACCCGCAGACCACATGATGGGGACAAGTTGCATTTGAGACGGGGAGAAACAGACAGCAGGAGGGAGCAGAGAAAAGCCGCCGCATCTTCTTGCCCGCTCCACCTCCCAAACACAGCGGTGCTGGTCCTGCAGCGTGAGCAAAGGTCATAGGATCACAGGATGTTAGGGGTTGGAAGGGACCCAAGAGATCATCGAGTCCAACCCCCCTGCCGCAGCAGGACAAAACTATCTAACACAGATCACAGAGGAACGCATCCAGGCGGGCCTTGAAAGTCCCCAGAGAAGGAGACTCCACGACCTCCCTGGGGAGTCTGTTCCAGTGCTCCGTGACCCTCACAGTAAAGAAGTTCCCCCTTGTGTTGAGGCAGAACCTCCTCTGCTGCAACTTACACCCATTGCTCCTTGTCCTATCACAGGGAGCAAGTGAAAAGAGCCTGTCCCCCCCCTCCTGGCCAGCCTTCAGGTACTTATAAACATTGATCAAATCTCCCCTAAGTCTTCTCTTCTCCAGACTAAAAAGCCCCAAGTCCCTCAGCCTCTCCTCATAAGCCATGCCCTCCTGTCCCCTAATCATCCTCGTAGCCCTCCGCTGGACCCTCTCCAGCAGATCCCTGTCCCTCTTAAACCGGGGGGCCCAAAACTGAACACAGTACTCAAGATGAGGCCTCACCAGGGCAGAGTAGAGGGGGAGAAGAACCTCTCTCGATCTGCTGGACACACTCCTCCTAATACACTCCAGGATCCCGTTGGCCTTCTTGGCCACCAGGGCACATTGCTGTGCCATGGTTAACCTGTTGTCCACCAGGACCCCCAGGTCCCTCTCCACAGGACTGCTTTCCAGTAGATCACCTCCCAGCCTGTACTGGTGGAGTTTGTTATTCCTCCCCAGATGCAGGACTCTGCACTTGTCCCTGTTGAACCTCATCTGGTTTCTCTGTGCCCAGCCCTTCAGTCTGTCCAGGTCCCTCTGGATGGCAGCACAGCCCTCAGCTGTATCAGCCAAGCCTCCCAGCTTGGTGTCGTCGGCAAACTTGCTGAGTAGACACTCTGTGCCCTCATCCATGTCATTGATGAAGATGTTGTCCCACCACATTATGACAGAACATCCCAAGGTGAAACCCTTGCTGTAGGCATTTGGTAGCATCAGCCCCAAAGTGAGACAGGAAAAGCAGATGGTCTCCAAAAGACTCTCATTGCCCAGTGTGAGACTGCAAACCCTTTCAAGTGCAGCTGGAGCTGCTACGTCCAGAGGTCGTTAATCCAGACGGGGCTGTTGTAGTAGTTAACTTCTAATGGCTATTAGAACCAATCCCTCAGTTCTGGGAAAAGTCAGAGCCGGATCCAAGCCCTGGGCAGAGCCTGGAGGGTGCAGAGTAACACCGAGTTCATGTGGAATTGAATAGGAATTGGAAGTCTTCAGCTGGTTTGGCCTTCTGGCAGGGAGGGTGACAGAGCACTGGAAGGGGCTGCCCAGGGGGGTTGTGGAGACGTTTCAAACCCTCCTGGCCATGTCCCTGTGTGACTGGATCTAGGGGATCCTGCTGTGGCAGGGACAATGGACTGGGTGAACTTTGGGGGTCCCTTCCAACCCCTAATGGTCTGTGATTCTGTGACAAATCACAGTGCACCCCTCCAAAGAGCAAGAGCCAACGAGAAATGCTGAAGCCAAAGTAAGCTGTTGGAGACCTACCTGCAGGTATCTCCCGTGGTTTCCTAACAAGGCTGATCTAGCACTGTTGTCTCTCAGTCACTCCTGATAGCTTGTGAGACTGACTGTCCCATTGTGAGGAGACATGAAAAGCAGTGGGAGAATCAAGGGTGTTTGGTCTGAACACGATTCATGGATGGAGGAAGTGAGGCAGAGGAACAACCACCACCCAGGCGGAACCAGCGTCTGCCCGGTGGCTCTAACAAAGACACAAATCTCCAGGGAAGCAGTGCACAGCACTGGCTCTGCTGCCCACTGAACCGCTCTTCCACCACCCTAAAATTCATCAAACCCATCTGCTGGAAGCTCCACTGCAAGTGGAGCAGGAGCCTCAGCGAGCCAAAGGTGTCACAGGCAGCTAACGCATCACATACAGCCCTCGTGCGAAGGTCAGTTTGCTCCTGTTCACAGAGTAAGTGACTGATGCCTACCCTGGGACTGAAAAACAAGCCCTGGCACTGCCAGAGTCCAGCCTACCAGCATGGGCCTCAGTGCATGTTAGATCAATTCATTTAAAAACACTCATTTTCAGCATAAAAAACCCAAACAAACCAACCCCCAAGCTGAATGAAGTGGAACGCTAAAGTCACTTCAGCGTCTTCGGACGCTTTATCCTGACAGGTGCAGGCCCTAGGGAGCAGGGGTTAGAAGCAACGCTGTTTGATGGCATCTCAGCATGTGATAGAAACACTCATTAAAAGAGTCATCAAAACGCTTTGCAAACCCTACTGAATCCTCTGAACCTTCTCTTCCCATGCCTGCTCCTCACCGGACGTCAAAACACAGCGCAGCCGACCTCCCCTGGTAGGATACCCGCGCGACTGCAAAAGACGAGCGCTTTTGTATTGAGAGCTCGTCGCACATCTCACAGGGCTCGCTGCTTTGCGGCGTTGGTAGCCATTGGAACAGCCCCTCTCTGGGGTGCTGTGGAGGGAGGCACATCATGTGTGCCAGGGCAAATGCAGGCTTCTAGGTTCACACTCACAGAATCACTCAGGTTGGATCCAGTCCAGCCATCAACCCTACTCCACAAGGTCACCTCTAAATCAGGTCCCCCAACACCACACCTCAGGGACTTTTAATCTCATCCAGGGATGGGGACTCAACCCCATCCTGGGCAGCCCAGTCCAGGGCCAGACCACTCTCTCTGGCAAGAATTTCTTCGTGATGGCCAGTCCAACCCTCCCTCGCTGGAGCTCAGCAATCACAAAGGCAGGCTGTGGTGATAAGAATCAGACACTGCTCACTGTTGTGGGCCCTGATGCTAGTGGGTGCTGCAGAGCAGCTCTCAAGCCTCCTGTTCCCACAAGCTCACCAGAGGCGTTAATTACTGGGGTAACTGATCTCCAGTCTCAGTTGGGATAGATCTCGATGTTGTTCTCTGCCCTGCAGGGTTTCCTGATAGGAAAGGAGATTGCGACCGGTGGTCTTGCGCTGTCTGGGGTGCCTGCTCAGAGAGGTACCTGCTTCTGGGAAGCCCCTAACAAACTGCTAGTGTAGCTCTCAACTCTTGGGCCGATCAGGGTCAGCGACAAAAACACATTCCACGTCCCCCACAGCAAGAAATCATAGGTCACACAGCACAATTATCATAGCAACGGGGTAGAGCCGCTGGAAGAAGCCACAGCAGCTGCTCTTCCTGGAGATCCTGAAGGGTGTCCAGGATGCCTTACAAGAAAACAGCCCGGGGAGCATGTCCCAGGGCACCTGACAAGCCTGAGTACACGATCTTGAATCAGGGAAACAACCTGGATTAGAGAAAAGGACTCAATTCGCCCCATTCCACGGGTTTCCTGAGAAAGAAAAGGGAAGAAGAACACTGTGTAGCCTGAAAGACCCAAGCTATGGCCAGCTGAACAGAAGCAACACAGAGTCCTCCAGAAGCAGACAGAGAAGACCCCCTCCCTCTTCCCTCCTCAAACCCAGAGCTGTTACTCACGGGCAAAGCGGTTCCTCTTCCTCTTCGTCCATGACCCTCCTGACGTCCCAGGGAACGCAGAGGTTTCGCCTTCTCCCACTGCCACGGTCCCTCTCCATGTTGGAGATGGGAACGGATCACCAGCCCTGCCCTTGGTGGGGGCAAGGAGCGCATGAAGCCGCTCTGCGCCTGCTGCCCCTCCGACAGAAAAGGCTGGTGGGAGCTGGGCTGCCTCTGTCAGAGCGACTCGGGGAAGGAAAACCACACAGAAGAGAGAAGCGGGGAGCGCTGCGGCTGGAGCCCAGTCACCTTCCCTCGTTGTGCCTGTTGGAAACGAGATAGGGTTACGAGATCATGTGCCTGGAGCGGTTTACAAGCCCCGTGGAGGCACAGGAAGCCGCGGGAGGTTTCTTCTGCACGGAGGCACTTGGCTTATTGATATTCTGTCCAACGAGCAGGATCCGAGCTTGCCCGTCACTCACAAGGGAGAGAGCTAAAGCACCTCAAACCACGTTAAAGCAGGTTTAAAACCTAACAGCTGGGGCATGGCGCTTCCTCCAAGCAGTTGGAAGTGTGGGGTTTAGCACGTGGGGTAGCAGACTCCAAACCTCCCCACGGCAGAAAGTGGAGCCTTGGATCCCAAGGCTAACAGTCCTACTGGACAAGCTAAAATAGCCTCTTTCTCTGAACCAGGACAATTTACCACAGGGATGAGGAAGACGACGCTGAGCAAGGCTCTGTGGGCATCCACCGTCCCCTCTCCAGGGCAAACGAGACACGCAGCAGCAGTCTTCCACCTGGACTGAACCCAAGCAGGGTGCAGGCACAGCACAGCAAACAAAGCTCGCGCCTTTCCTCGTGCGACTCTGTCCCAAAGGGACTGACCGTATGGTTCCTGCTGGCTGAAACAAGGAGAGGGGCTCTGCTTGCAGCAGAATAACGTGAGCTCCCACTCCGAGTGTCTGAAGTCCACCTAAGGCAAACCTCGCCCGTGGCACCGCCAGAGAGGCACTCAGCCTGCAAGGGCGCAGAAGGGCGGGCTGAGCGTCTCTGGAAGCCTCACCTGCAGCTACGGAGTGTGCAGAGTGACTTAAAGGGATGTTGTACATTCACATCCAGAGCCTTAAATAATTCACAGTCAGAATTCAAGTCCCTTGAACGGTCTATCCCTACACTTCTTCGTTCGGCTTCTCTCATCTGCTTAATGCATTTCACACCTCTTCTCTAGCACAAACTGAGTTGGAAGAGGCTAGAGATCATCTCTGAGAAAACAAGTCAGAACCTTGCAGGAGACATTTTGTACAAAACCCAAAGTGGTCTTTTCCAGAGGAAGCTCCTGTTAACATCAGAAGTGGACTCGGCCCCGCTGTGCTCTGGTGCAAAGGGGGAAATGTGCAGAACCTTTTCAGACCAGCCCCATCACGCAGGGAAAGCGCTCCCAGGCAAACGTGTGACGCTCTCCACGTGGCTGGCTGGACCACGAGAAGTAATCCCGGCACCCTACACCTAGTGAGGTGCAGCTCCACATCCTAACCCTTGGCCACAGCCCTGTGGTGTCTGAAGAACTGGAGGCTGAGGAGGGAAGTTCATCAGCCCCCCGCCTGCTGCTTCAGCAAGGCGACCAGATCTTTCATGCGTTTGGAAAGCAACCTCTGCTGACGCTCCCTGTCAGCCTTCTCAGAGGAAGAAGGCTCTGCTGGGCCTTCAGCGGTGGAAACATCAGAATGAGAGGCTCCCTGTGCTCAGACTGTGGCATCAATTCCAGTGGTAACGCAGCTGGACATCGTCCGCTTCTACCCGGCCACCTCCTCCTGGCTCTTTCTCGGTCTGTGTCACCACTTTCCTGTTGGTCTGCATAAACACTGACACGCGGTCTGTGTCAACACTGCAAGCCTGGAAACGGAACTTCCCACCTTGGTTTGGTGCTGTGAGCGCACGGCTCGCAGCCACGGCTCTGGGGCACAACTGCAGCATGAACAGCAATGCAAGGAGTGAGCGGGGCTGGGCTGAGGCACGAGGGGTGTTCCAGAGGCCGAGGGCTGACAGACACAGTGGCCGCTGGACTGCTGCCTTGGAAGTCATTCTTGTTCCGAAGCACAGATTTGGACTGCTGGAGTCACCTCTCCCTTCTGTCTAGAGTCTCTTTCCTAATGTACCCTAGGAACCTTCCCAAGGTACTTCTGGCAGCGTGGAAGACCTTGAACAGCTATTTGGACCTGACAGCATCTTTGTTTCCCTCTCTAGCTGGACTGGTCTTGGTGCTCTCTCCTCCTCCCACATCTAAAACAAGGAGACTGCAGATGTTCCAACAACCCTCATATTGACATTCCAAACGGCTGCGAGTGCATCACAGCACAGAGAACATTTTAGGGACTGGGGCTCTTCAATTATTTATGGCAATATTCTGCATCCAGATTTGCCTCAACAGAAATAGCATCAAGTGAGAGCAGAAAGGGAATAAAACATTGGAGACTATTTCTGAGACACTAACTTGCCATGGAGCTCCACACCCACCCGCCAAGATCTGTTTGTTCCACTCACTGCCTCAGCAGAGCGCGTGTTGGCAATCCTGCCAGGGATGAGAGAAAACCCTCCCTGGAGCAGATCTCACAGTCTGCAAAGTCCTTTGCGATTACTGCTGAAAACACCAGCTGCTCTGCTCATGCCGCTCCAAGAAGGCTCTGGACGCGCTTCACCTCAAGCTTCGTTCCTCGTCTGAAAACCCCGGCACGGCTGTCACCCGTGCAAACGGATTTGGTGCCGGTGGGGCACAGATTCGTTTATAGGTGGGCAGTGGAGGGCCAGATGGCTTCTCTGGGCCCTGAGCAGGTTGCCCCCGCCTCCATTCCCAGTTCAGATGCTCTTCCAGGCGTCTGGTAACTGCTGCTTCATTCTCCACACGTCCAAAGCAGCGGCCAGTGGGGACTCAGCAGCACTTCTTCGCAGAAAATGCCCATTGCACCAGCAGGTGATCCCACGGGCTGGACAACGCGTCTGCTCTGGCCGGCACGTACCACGAGACGAGGCAACACGAGGCGGCACCCGGGCTTCCTTGAGTGTGGCTGGGGTAGCCACCACTGACTCCTAGGGGCTCTGTGGTTTGGAGCAGCTTGCTGCAGGGAAGGGGAAGTAAGCAGTAAGGGGAAAGGAGAGCGGGGAGAAAACACCCAAACGTTCTCTCTCCTTTGAGCCTGGCTCTCTGAAAGCAAAGGTCAGTCCACAAGTACGAAGAGGCCATTGCCCAGAAGGCCAGTTTAGACTGACACCTACAGGAAACACCTTGCCCTAAGGGTCCCCAGCCTAGCCACAGCAGCCCCCGCCGTCAGCCCTCAGCGCTGGCCCAGTTCCTCTCACTCTCACCGCCCAGAAATGCAGCTGATCGGGGAGCGGCAGGAAAAAAGCGCCTCATCTCATCTTCGACACCCGAAAAGCTCCCCGTGCCGAGGTCACGGGCTGCACCGCGCGCGGTTCGTGACTCGGTCACGGCAGTTAAAGGGAGTCAAACCCAGCTCGGGGAGACGCATCCGGGTTCTCAGCTTGACTTCTAGGAGCGACTCCATGGAAACTCAGCGGACTGCTCCCACCAACAGAGCTGCAGGGATGTGTCAGCTTCTGTGGCAACGCACGGGGTTGTGTCCCAGTGAATGGCACCTTTGCTGATCAGCATCTTTCTCCTGCTGCTTGTGCAGCGTGGGCGTGGTGCAGTCACGCAGGCTGCGTGTGCCGAGGCTTCACGTGTCACACAGCCACGCACGAAGGAACTGTGGGCAAACCTCGCTATCCTAAACGCGCTGGGGAGTTAACGGGAACAGACAAGCCAGCCTGCCTGTTGGCAAGAGCCTTTACAAACTTCCATCGGCAAAATCCAACCCTGTCTCCCTTCTCCCATCAAAAGAGAAAAACCTCCAGCTCAAAGACTTCTAAAACATCTCCACCCGCCCTCAGCAAGACCTGGTTCACTGTCTCCTCCCTAGAACTTGTGAAAAAACCCCAAACTCTGAAGAATAGGAACAGCAGAGTCTTGACAGCTCAAGATGACGAAGGGAGTGGAGCACCTCCCCGATGAGGAAAGGCTGAGGAAGCTGGGACTCCTGAGTTTGGAGAAAACGAGACTGAGGAGTGACCCCAGGGATGTTGATCAGTGTGTGAAGGGTGGGTGTCAGGAGGATGGAGCCAGGCTCTGCTCGGGGGCACCCACTGAAGGGACAAGGGGTGAGCTGGAGCAGAAGAGGTTCCACATCAGTGTGAGAAGGACCTTCTTCCCAGGGAGGGTGACAGAGCCCTGAGACGGGGTGCCCAGGGGGGTTGTGGAAATGTTCCAAACCCACCTGGCCATGTTCCTGTGTGACTGGATCTAGGGGATCCTGCTGCGGCGGGGGGATTGGACTGGATGATCTCTCAAGGTCCCTTCCAAACCCTAATGTTCTGTGACTCTGGCATTGGGGAGTCTCTGCTGATTGCAAATCCAGCTGTGCAGTCCAAGGGGGATATAATCGGTGGAAATTACATTCCTGCCCTCTCCGTAGCCAAGTCCTAACCTTTTCCAGCAAAGGGGCAGAAGAGGCTGTTGGACACAGCTCACTGTGCAGCGGTAGTCAGCGAGATCCAGGTACCATTTGCAGACAGTTCATGGGGCGCTTCGGGACACCTAACACACACCTCTTCCTTTTTGGGTGGTCTTATTGTCTTGGATTCAATAGAGGCACAGAGGAGGCACAGTGAGCATTCATTTTCCCCAAAGCCAGGGCACAAGGACCAATGTCAACAGAATCACAGAATGACAGAACATCAGGGATGGGAAGGGACCTCGAAAGACCATCCAGTCCAACCCTCGCGAGAAACCTCTTATCTTTCTCTCACAGATAAAGCAGAAAATGAGAAATCCTTGTAATTAGTCCAACTGGGTCTGCACTTCTCCTTCCTAGAACATGAATCCAACGAGAAAGGTTTCTAAAGAGATGATACGCACGGCAGAGCTTTGCACGGGATGCTCGGCAATTAGACGGTCACCACCAAGTCACGGAGCTTCTCATGCACAGAGAGCCTTTCAGGATCCCTGGATGAGTGTAGAAGTCTCTTAGATGTGGTGCTGGGGGATCTGGTTTAGGGGTGACCTCGTGGAGTGACGTTGATGGCTGGACTGGATGATCCCAGGGTCTTCGCCAACCTGCATGACTGTGCGGTTCAAAACCAGATTGCAATAGGCGTAAGGAACTTCAAGCTGTTGCACTGCCCCTGGCTTCTAAGAGACGGGAGATGCAATCGCTCCTTGTTCTTCCTACACCAGATGGCCTTCGGCATCAGCCAGTGGTGGTCACTTAGGCACCAGAAAAGGTGCCACCTATACTTCAGAAACTGAAGCAGCTGTGTCAGGGAATGAAAGCAGCCAGGAGCAGCGGCTGTGGGTAGAGATTCATGGACACACAGTGCCTCCCGCAGGTATCAGCAGACTCCTCTGGATGTCACCTCTACAAGACGTCTCTGCTGGCCATGGGCATGAGTTTTGACCCCAGTGCAACAGCAAATCCTAAGGCCATTTCAAAGGACTGTGATTCTGTGAAAGTTATCCTTCCAGAGGAGATAGTTGGCTTCCTGTGTCCACTGGGGGTAATCATCTCCTCTCCTCAGTGGATGGGCGAGTCAAGCTGCAGGGAGGAGGATGGACTTAGCGGTGTCCGTGATCAGGGTGAAGCCCCACAGATGACAGCAAGCTGCATTTTCTTCTCTCTGGCTGGCCCAAGCTGGTGTTAGCGAGACCTTGGCTTTCATTGTGGGTAACTAGCACTAGATGGGCTTTTTTTCATCACTGCCTTCCTGTTGTTAGAGGAGCAGAGTTGTGCCAGACAAAGTAGCTCCTTCTGAAGGGGCATGAAGTACCTGCTTTTGGAGAGGCATAAATGAGGCACACCGAAGGAGGGGATTTTTCATGTGTGGACATGGCTTGGACAAGGAAACTTTTGAGTCTCACGCAGGTTTCTCCTGGGGGAGCATGGGGTCTGCAGCTCAAGCATTCACATGTGAGAGTTGTGACTGTTCATGCACCTTCATGGTGCATGTCCAGAGAAAGGCTTGGGAAGGGTCTGCAGCACCGGTGCTGTGAGGAGCGGCTACAGGAGTTGGGACTGTTCAGCCTCGAGAGAAGGAGGCTGAGGAGAGACCTAGTCAGTCCCTACAGCTACTGGAGAGGAGGCGAGGCGCTGGCCAGGTGCCGGCCTGAGCAATGGGACAAGAGGAAATGAGCTCAGGTTGCACTGGGCACTGGTCATGAGATACTCTGCAGAAGAGATGTTCACTGAGGAGCACAGCCACAGCTCTGAAACAAATGAACTCAAGATACCAAGACAGAGGTATGGAAAGCACTGAAGTGAGACCTTATCTGGAAGGAGGAACGTGGATCATGGAAGAAGTTTGGAGATGTCAGAGGCTGCAGGGGTGCTCAGATCTGTCAGAGAGTATGAGAAAGAAAATAAAGAAGGAGAAATTACTTGGTCTAGGTGATCCTGCTGTGTCAGGGGGATTGGACTAGATGATCTTTTGAGGTCCCATCCAATCCCTAATGATTCTGTGATTCTGTGACTTCACAGATGGAAATCAGCTCTCTTTACTCCTCTAAGCCTTGTCCTTCTTCAAGCCAAGGAGAAGTATCTGGAGTTGGAGTCCTAAATAGTTTCAGAAAGCTGGTCTTGTCATCGCAGGTTCTTTCAAGCACTTTATCGTTTTGCGATAAAATGAGGTCAAAGATGAAACGAGCACATCAGGTCTGTCTGATCAGCAGAAAACGGGAAGATATCAAGAAGGAGGTAATAAACACATTTCAGTGTCTAATTCATCTATCAAAAGCTCTGCTTTCCTTAGAGTCTAAAATGAGAGAGACTTCAATGAGACCTTTTTCAAAGGGTAGTTGTAGGATTGTTGTGCTTTTTCTTTGGTTGGCTTTGAGTTCCAACCTTTCCTTACAGAACAGATTTCTTTACGCAAGGAGCGCTACTGAGGAGATTCTCCTCTCCTCGTGACATCTACACCTGCGAATGGCAGACAAACAGGGTTGCAGGAACATCAAAACACATTGCCACCGATGGTTCTAACAATCGGCAGAAGGAGGAAGCAACAGTTTAACCCACCATTTCACAGGATCACAGAGCAGCAGGGATTGGAAGGGACCCCAGAAGGTCATCCAGTCCAATCTCTGAACAGAGTGACATCCGACAGAACATGTCCCGTCGCGTTTGAAACGTCTCCAGAGAAGGAGACTCCACAGCCCCCCGGGCAGTCCCTTCCACCCTCTGTTGCCCTGAGCAGGAAGATCCCCCCCACCACAGCAGTATCCCCTGGAGGAATTTCCCAGACTGTTTCTCCTCTCCCTTATGCACCTGTCTCCCCCGCAGCACAATGAGGAACAGTAAAAGCAGATGACACTTCTTTTACCCGGGGTGGATTACAAAAAGAACTGCGTTCAAACACGCAGTGTAAAAACAGCCCCACTCAGACCTGCCAGCTCTGCCATCCCCCGCCCCTCGCCTGAGGGCAGGGGGCAGCCACCTCTGCACAGGCTGCGTGCAGTTCCCTGCGCACACAGAGCGTTGCGGCGCTGCGAGGATGCTGGGGCGCAGCACCACCCTGCTGAATGCCGGGGCAGGCTGAGAGAGGCCCCGTGACGCAGCCTGGAAGCGCAGGGGCTTGCTGGGGAGCGGCGTTTAAACGAGCCATAGGACTCGTGGCGGGGTGGGAACAGAGCGATCGGTGAGCTCTGCCCACAGGGGCTTCGGGATGGAAGTCGTTTGGGAGCAATCAGAGCTGGCAGAACCAAATGAAGCCGCTGCTGCGCCAACGGCCCCGTTGCGCCGCGTCCTTTGGCGTCCACCTGCCGACAGGGGATGGACTTTATCCTCTCGCTTCGGAGAGCTCAGCTCTGTCGAAGCTGGTGAAAACGGGAACCAACCCAAACGTTAGCCATGAAACCCAAGGTTTCAGACCTCCCCAGCTCCGGTCTCCAGGCTCAACAACAGCAGTGGCTCTTGCAGCAGCAGAAAGTGAACGGATCTGAAATCTGCTGCCAAACCCAACTTGAGCCTTTATGTGAAAGCCCAGATTTTATTAAAAGGGAAGATGTAATTAAGAAGACAGCTAATCAATCAACTACCGAGGCACTCGGCTTCTCACCGCATCTGCTGCCATTTGTAAAACCCGTCGAGATCCTGCACTGGGATGAGATGCAACGGCAAGGGGGGACTGTGGGCCATCACGTTGTGGCGATGAAGAGCCAAGGAAGTGTCAACAGCAGCCAAATGGAAACAGTCTGCAGCCCAGGCTCCCTCTTCCTTGGGGCTGATGCCGGTTTGGACCGGCTGTTGTGGACATCTGAGTTAGAAGCCATGGCTGGGTGAAAAAACAAAGCACATCATGAGGAGTCAGGGTGCATCCGGGTACCGTCACCCTCAGTGGCGCAACAGCACAGCCTGCATTCCGCAAAGGGGTTGAGGTGCCCTCCTGAAGGGAACGTGGCAGTAAGGAGGCTTATTGCAGTGGTTTGCACCGGAGTCGTTTGCCAGCCACAGTCCCAGTGTGCTTGGCACAGTGGCGGTCTCTCTGCTCCGTGAAGTCACGCGTTTGAGGTACAGGAGGGAGAAACAACTGGCTGCCAGAAAGAGATGGGAACGGAAAGCATGGAGGGACGAAGCAGCAGGAACTTGCATGGTGATGGGACAGCAGACAATAGTGAAGCTGCACACAGACACGGATCAGATCCACAGATCATCAGTGATTGGAAGGGACCTCCAGAGTCCAACCCCCTGCTCAAGCAGGATCATAAAACCTAGGACAGGTCACACAGAAACACATCCAGACGGTCTTGCATGTCTCCAGAGACTCCACAACCTCCCTGGCCAGCCCCTTCCAGAGCTCTGTAAAGAAGTTCGTACAGTAAAGTTCTTCCTCACGTTGAGAAGGAGCTTCCTGAGCTCCAACTGACACCCATTGCCCCTTGTCCTATCACAGGGCACAAGTGCAAAGAGACTGTCTCTCTCTGCTTGACACCCAGCCCTCATGGATGTATAGACAGTGATTAAGTGCCCTCATAACCTCCTCCTCCCCAAGCCGAGAAGCCCCGGGTCTCTCGATCCCTCTCACAAGGCTCCAGTCCCCTGATTGTCCTCACGGCCCTCCATTGGGCTCTCTCAATCAAGTCTCTACCCCTTTTGAACCAGGGAGTCCAGAACTGGACACAATACTCCAGACGTGGCCCCAGAGAGCAGCTTTCACCTCTTTCAGATGAAACTTCAGACTTTATAGATCTGTACAGGTTAGGTTTGTGCAGATCCGTACGTCTGAGCTGGTTGCCCAGGACTCCCTACCTCTGGTCCCTTTATCTGACTCATCAGTTTCTGACGAAGACAAATCCTACTGTGAAGTATCTCTTCATCTGCCAGCACTGCAGTGGTGTGCTGGGCTCACGTGCCACCACTGTACAGACCCAGTGCCACACAATGAGTCAACGGATGCACAAGTCTAAGGACCACAACGACGACGATGACGTCGAGCACTAGTGGCTCCCACAGTGACTGTGGCCAAAGCGGGGTTATCCCTGGGGTCGCACTAAGGAAAACGACCTGGAGTTCGAGCTGAGACCCAGAAGCAGCCGTGCCAGAGGCGCACAGATGTACTTGCGCATCGGCGACAGCGGAAAGGCAGCTACGATTCTCTCCGAATGAAGGAACTTGGAGAATGTCTGTGGAGGAAGACAGAGACGAGGCTGACACCTGTCAAGACACCTTTCCCTGACTTGCCGTTTGTATTACATCTGTAAAAGCTTTACAACCCTTCAGATACAGACTGGTGCAGAAGCTTCAGATCTTTCAGTATTTTCTCAGTTCAGTTGTGGGTTAGACAGGAGCTCCCAGGAAGCCCACGAGCAGCTTGCTCCTGCCTGACAAATCACTGACAAAGCTGGAGCACTTGTCCCTCACCATCTCTGACCCAGTCTCAACTCAACGCAAGCAGCCGAGCTAACCCTCAGAAGCTGCAGCACCCAAGACTGTGTTGGTGCCGTTACGTCAGGAGCACATCTGTGGTGGCCCTCTAGAGAGCTCTGCCCTACCCAGGCGAGTCCCTCTGCACGTTTGTGATGCTGAGCACAGGCACCGTTTGATTTGAGAAGAGCTCAGCTTTGCAACTAACATCTTCTCGTATCCAAAGGATAAACGATCGCTCTTCCACTTACCTGAAGCCTTTTGGAGACTTTGTCTTCAGAGTTCAGAACCAGACTAGCCTCTGCTCAGGTGTCCACAAGGCTGGAGCTCATCTAGCAAACAACACAAAGACTGTCTAGACCAAAGAGAGATGGGTTTGTGAACGTGAGCTTTCAGACACTGACCAGCAGGAAACCTCTGGATAATGTGCTCCTGCTCACAGAAAGGACAAAGCTGTGGCTGTGCGATGGGGGTTCTGCAGCGGGGTGAACTTCTGTTCCTGAGCCCAGCTGACTCCAGCTTGCTCTTACTCCTCCACAGGCATGAAGTTAGAAATGGGAGGTTGAGTCTCAGTGAATGAGGCTTAACAAGAGAGAGCAGAAGACCAGTAATTTACGGTGCAGAAAATGGTGGTAATTAACAAGCACGATAATTACCATGATCTAGGTGGTTTGACAGGACATCTGGGACTGTGCTTCATTCGAAAGAGTCAAGCTGAAAGGGTGCTGTAAGGCCTTCCTTCTGCTGCAACCCTGTGCATCCCTCGTGCAACACAGCACAGTCTGCACAACACCCAGGAGACTGGGATCCAGCCTGGGGGTTTCAGAAGCGAAGAAGCCAGGATTTACAGCAGGAGGACAAGCATCTCCGGGACAGAAGAACTGTCCATCCCCCACCCTCATCACTATGAAGAAAAAAGAAAGAGCAAAACACAGACCCAGCCGTGTCCTGCATGAGGAACTTGCTGACTTTTAACAGCCTTTCTGCTATTTGCACTGGTCAGTCAGAGACCCAACGGCTGCATGTCACAACAGCTTCCAGTCTGGCAGCAGCGAGCACCACAGCATCGGCCGCCTTTGTGCCGGGCTGCCAGCAAAGCCACCTCCACGAGGGCCAGGCAACACAGGAGCCTGGACACCGAGCACCCACCTTTGCAATGGTTGGAACTGGAAGTGGAGAGGCACCTCAGCTCCCCAAGAGACACAGCACTGAAGCACCTCTCCGACTGCCCACCACTCACATGGCCACCCCTCTCTGAGTCACAGCTCTAACATCAGACTCATGTCGCACCACAGGAGCACGCTTCACCTAAAGGGTTAACACTGCCCAGAGAGGTGGTGGAGTCACCATCCCTGGAGGTGCAGAGACAGATCCTTTAGAGGTGACCTGGCAGCACTGGGTTAACAGTTGGACTTTATGATTTGAAAGGTCTCTCCCAACCACAACCAGTCAGAGGATGGGAGGCATTTCACCCTTCTCTTCATCCCCAAAAACAATCCTACACAGATCAAAGCTGCAACTTGTCCTCGAATGCCACTTCTCTAAATTCTCTAGTTTATTTGGCAGTTTATCTGTTTTCTGCAACTTCTTTGCAGCCTCTTGATACCATCTGTGGATTTGATTGATGGGTGAGTTTTCTTCTGCTAGTATTTTAGGTCATCTATATAGAGGACTGAGTATTGGGTTCAACCCTAATCCACAATGAGCTCCACCAGGCAGAGCCTGGCTCCATCCTCCTAACACCTGCCCTTTCCATGTTGATCAACATCCATGGGCTCACCCCTCAGTCTGTTCTCCAAGCTCAAGAGACCCAGCTCCCTCAGCAGGGAGATGCTCCCCTCCCTTCATCATCTCTGTGGCTCTGCGCGGGACTCTCTCCAGCATTTCCACGTCCTTCTGGAACTGAGGAGCTCAGAACTGGACCCAGTATCCCAGGTGTGGTCTCACCAATGAGTTAGAACCCAGTGAAGTCGGCACTTTTGCTGCTGATAAACAGGTTCCAAATAGTAAGTTCAGCTGCTTGTAAGAAGGGGAGGTTGTGCCCACTGTCCAGCTTTGAGTGCTGGAGCTGGCAGCGGTCATCAGCTGGCTGGAGAGGATGAATCTCTGTGCTGTCATCTCTTGGTGACATCAAGCAAAGCACAAGGAGATTTAAGGACAGGGAAGAGTCCACTTGATTGGGCTATTTGACATTTTCTGTGCTTTTTGCTTCACAGTGGAAACTGGGCTCCGTTAACACAGCGGAGGTCTAGAGGAGAAAAGTGTGTGTGGCCAGCACTGGAGTCCTGTTCACAGAGTGCAACTGGACCATCAGTGCTCCCTGTCTGGCTGGAAACAAAGAGCCCTCTGGTTTTCCCTGTTTTGCTCCAAGATGGAGGTGTCCTCAGGAGTCTTCCGTAGTCTTTCCGCACACGAAGTACTCCTCCATCAGCGCTCGGACAGCACAATGAACAAGTCCTCATTCAGAGTCTGCATCTGTGACCATGGCTTTCCCGATAAAGCCCTCTCTGTTTCGATGGCGTTCGTGGCGGTTCTCCTCAAGTGAACCCCAAAGTGATTACTCGACAGGAAGCATCGTCTCATTAATTATTTAGAGACACAGCGGCCAAATTACACCAAGGCTGAGGAGCATATGGAGACTGGGTTTCAATCCTCTGCTCCAATCTAAATCCCAGGTGGGGGACTCCAGTCTTGTTCTGAATGTTGATGTGGCTGCACGTACACCGTCCCAGAGAACTGACTTCTCTCAGGTTGCTCACCATTTCACCCACAGTGTCCGAGAAGCCTACACCCTGGCGGTTCAGGAAGCACGCGTGACCCATGTGTGACCCAGGCACAACATCCCCTTGCTCACCGGCTTGTGGGCAGTTCCGGGGCGTTCCCCTATGTTCTCACTCCTCTCATCACCCCTACAACGCCGCCCCAGAACTTCTTTACTGAGTCCCTTACTGGCGGCGAGTCTGCCTCAAACCTGTCTGCTCCCGTCTGCGCTGTGAGACAGCGGAAGGCAGCCTCACGGGAAAACAACTGGAAAAGCAGGAGCAACTGCAGCCGTGCCATTGCCATCCCGGAGAGGGAACGAGAAAGAATCTGCTCCCCTGTGGCTTCCACAGTCCTGGCCTCAGTCTAGATCCTTCTCTAGATGCTGCCTGTGAAAGAGCCGGGCCTGAGGCAGCAGTGGCAACCTGTCCCTTCACCGCGACCCAGGCGAGACCACCCCACAAGTGGGTCCAACACCACAGACACTAGTCTTGCGTGCAGCGTGGAACGGTGGGGTTGGCGTTTTGCTTCCTGTTGTCTTCCGACGGGCGAGTTCCTCTGCTTCATCGCCGTGCACAGGGTAATTCTGTTACTACGGGAAACAATTTCTCTCTCCTGTTATTAATAGTCACTCCAAACAAGTGGGGAAAAAACCCCAACCCTACAAATTCAGACTGATGCCTTTGGCGAAGGCAGACTGGCTGCTAGATCAGCAGCTCTCACCGCCCTACCCGGAAAACCTTGCTGTCCAAGTCGTGTGGTGGCCTCTCACAGATGTTCACAGATAAAGTCTGCCTGATTAACTCCAGATTAACAGCATCCTGCTCCACTAGAGCCCTGCCAAAGCATCGCTTCACTGCCAGCCTTGCCAGGGTTTTGCTTTACTCCCCAAAGCTGCAGCGCCAAAGGACACGGGACAGGGTTCCTTCCTGAAGACTTGTCGCAAGCCTGACTCACATTACACCAGGGGCCCAGAGAACAGCTCTTAATCTTCACATTTGCTTAATCACTCTCGAGACTTTTAAGGGTCTGACTCACGCTTTCTGGTGCCTACAGCTCGCAGCACTGCAGATACATTACGTGTGTCGCGGCACCCATCTGCCAGCGAGCAAGACCCTAACAAAGGGTCCAATTAGTCGCTACTCACCCTGCTGCTAATCAACTGCACCCAACAGCACAAAGCGCTGGTGCCAGAGAAGTTACTTCACTGCAGCAGTCGCTCACGGCAACACAAAATAGATCCTTGGTTAATCCAATTCAGACCCATTCGTAAAGTCTACCTCCTGCTCCGTTGTGCGCGTGAAACCGAAACGGACCTACCCGAGGCTTCTCAGCAGCCTGCAAAGCAGAAGGCTGTAAGCCAGGAGAACTCTCGCTCAGTACCGGTTACAGGAGTGTTTGCTGCACTGCTGTCACTGAACAACACAAGAGGCAGCTCGGCGAGGCTCGTTCCCCAGTCCCCGGGCAGGCACAGCAATCTTGAGCCAACCCTGTGGTACCCGGGCTGCTCTCTCCAGACCCAGTGCCTTGTATTAGTAAGGGACAATCACTCTCGGTCAAAACCTTCTGCCATTCCCAGGAGCAAACCTGCAATTCCTCCATTCATTCACAGACACGTTTAAACCTCTCTCAGCGCTGGGATTTATTCATCTGCACCTCACAGAAGGAAGAGTTTGTTCACTCTTCCTGTGATGATAGCTGAGCCATCACTCCCAACAAACACGCAGGAGGACCACCACATGCTCTTCTGCTCTCTCTTTTCAAAGACAGTCCCCAGAGCTCTCCTTTGCATCGAGAAGCCGGAGTTTATCCTTCACTTGCTATCATCCTTTGCCCTAACGCAAACGAGTCATCTGCTCTACGAACTGGAAATGCAAGATGCGTGCAACGGGGAGGCTGCGTGGAGTTAGATCTTGGTAAGCGCCACATCTGCCGCTCGGGCACTGCTGACGGCATCCTCGCCAGGCAGCGCGCGTTTCAGATTTGTGTTTGGAGTCAGGCAGGGGGTGAGGGTGCTGCTATCAAAGTAAAAATCGCCCCCAAACAGAGGCCGCAGCACTGTGGTGGTCCCTCTTTGTGGAAGTACAGCACCTGTGTTCATTAGTCCAACACAGCTGAACAAAGAGCAGAAATATCCCTCCAAAGCAACGCTGGCTGCGTGAACGCAGCAAGGCGTACAGACTACGGCCACGCGTAACGCCCCGTCTAAAACCAGCGGCGCGGGGCAGCTTCTTCCTCCAGGAGCTACTCACACAGAAGAGTTAACAGCTAACTTGGCTCGTTTCTGTATCGCAGACTCACAGAACAGCAGCGATGGGAAGGGACGTCCAAGCATCATCCAGACCAATCCCCCCGCCACAGCAGGACCCCCTAGATCCAGTCGCGCAGGAGCACGGCCAGGTGGAAGGTAATTAAAAGCAGTTAGCTGACAGCCCAGAGGAGACTCTGCAGCACACACAGCAAGGTCTGTATCGATGCATTCGGCCCCAGTACTCTTGTGCTGCGACCACCTGGCATGTTCTTACTGGACTCACAGCAGCTTGGGCACTCTACAGCACAAGTCCAGCCCTGTTAATAGGCCAGGAAGCTCCCGGTGACCAGATGTGCACCAGGCCAACAGCTAAGCCAGAGGTGTCTTGAGAGCTGTCAGCACCGTGGCTCGACGTGAGACTCGGCAAGAAGCGCACCTTCCTTCCCCCTGCAGCCCGCAGCGTACTTCCACACCCCACACCCCCCCAGCACACATCCTTTTGGGAGACACGCAAGATTTCAGAGGGGGAACTTCACATTTTCAAGAAATAAAGGATTTAATCCACACGTCTGTACATTTCACTCCACCAAGAACTTCCCCAAACAACACTTTTTACAACGCAAGCACGAAAGCAGTAACAGCTTTGAATTTCCAATGAGCTTTTTATTTCCTCTTTGACTGCCAGCACTCGCCTCGGGATAACCCAGAGCAGTGACCCTGCTGTGCTGTTTGCCAAGCTCCACAGTGCTCTGACCACGCGCCCCAAGCGAAACCCTAACAGCCACGCAAGCTTGCGTTCAGAGCGGGACACAGAACACACTTCAAAGTCACACTTGGTCACATCTGCCTCGGCCCTCTTAGTGGCAGAGGGCACCCTACGTGCAACCCCCAGCTTGGAACAGAGTTTGAGAACATGGCAGCGCAGCACCTAGAGAGAGCCAGAGCACATGGAAGAGCAGTGGGGGGTTTCCTAAGCACAACAGGTCCAAAGCAAAGCCCAACTTCAGGAACACTGAACTGGTATTGTGTGGAACACTCTTCCAGGGCAATCTTTAGAGTCTGTGGGAAACACCTGACAGCTTCACGCTTGGCACGGTGACACGTTACTCACATGCATCTTCACGCTGCCAGAGTCAGAGCAGGTACAGGAACTGGAAGCGTTTCTGCAGACCAACCACCTCACATTCTTGCACGGCAGCACACCGCATCAGCGGCGTTACCTGCTTCTAATCCCAGGCTGCTACTCTTCTCTGCCATCCCCCAAGAACATCCTATTGAAACCCCTACACCACACCCTGCGTTGGAACGGCCCACTCTTGAAGGCTGAGTGCAAGGGCTTGCCTTCAACAGAGAGAATCATCAGCTGAAAGATACAATAGACTTGCACTGGTGTCATTCCCTTCAGTGCAAAACCCCCCAAGTTTGAACCAGAGCCCACGTAAGTTCTGCAGACAGCTCTGCCCGTGTCAGTTATTACTGCCCGGTAACCTGCTTTCTCAGCTCAGCTCCTCCTCTGCAGAAGGCCGCCTCTGAAGTTTGCAGGCAGACTTGTGATGAGAAGGCTCCCCCTTCCCTAGCCTGCTTGTCAGCTTTTCACACATCTTGAGCTAACCTAACCATCCTGACTGAATCAAGTTAGAAAACAGTGGTATGAGGAGCTCTACCAACAGCCACCAGCAAACGACACCCAGCGCAGAACCCTCTTCCATCAGCTCAGATGGCCACGAATCCCATCAAAACATGTCATCACTTCAGGACACTCAGTTCCAGATGCGCAGCAGTGGTGTAGCTTCCTGCCTCTAGACACAAGAATCCTGAATATTCCAGTCAAAGCAAATTTTCAGGACAATACAGGTAAATCTGCAAGTATTTTACAAGTAGTAAAAACTACCTTCTTTAGCAATGTGGCTCAGGGCTTTTTGCAAGTCTCTTGTGTGCTTCAGCCTAAAAAACCCAGCAGTATCACACATGGAAGCAGTGAAAAAACAGCAGAGAAGGGCTCTGTCACAGATGCCCATGACTGCTACTGGACGTACAAACCTTCAGGACACGCTGTTGGGGAAGTGACGTCAACTACAAGTGTCAAGAAGCACAGAATTGTGCTACTTTTGCAAACCATTTTGGTCACGAGAGCTAGACAACTCCTAACATCACCTCCAACAGCAGCTGCAACTAGATAGCTCTCAGACTACTCTAACTGGACCTTCCTGTCTTACCAGAATCATCCCAACACCCTGACAAGCTCATACAGAATCAACTCTGGCATGTGGAAGCTGTCAGCTATACTCGCAGACACCAACAGTGGAACAAAACCAGATGTGCCCTAGGACATTCTTAACCAAATCATAGAATCATAAGGGATTGGAAGGGACCTCGAAAGATCTAGTCCAATCCCCCTGCCACAGCAGGATCACCTAGACCAAGTCACACAGGAACACATCCAGGCAGGTTTTAAGCATCTCCAATGAATGGAGCTCCAGGCAGTATCCCCAGATTAACCTCTTGTTTGACACTATTTTGTTCCATAGCCTCTAAAGCTACAACGCAACATCTGCAAAGTGACTTTGGAGATACCTGGGATTCTGCTAGAGATTTACAACTTAAATTCACCAAATTACAAAATGGGGGGGTTTGGTACAACAGAAATGCATTTTAAGAGAGCAGTGCTGCTCAGTCATCCTTGGAAGTAACGAAGCCCAAAGCTGTGTGTGTCCACACCAACCATTCCTCTGAAAATCAGGAAGTGTACCACACTCTTTAGAAAGGTTTGTCTAACAAGCAGAGCCAGGGTAGTCTTTACCCTCCCAGTTCAAAAGCACTCCTACACCAGTACACTCCAAGAAGTGAGTGGCAATGAATGCCAGCAGGAGGGTTCAGATTTCCTTTAGCCTCAGACTACACTTCCACTTTTATTTGAAAGATGATTTCTCCTCACTAGCAGCTTCTGCAAACGTGGGATGGCTGCGCTGCATTGTGCATCACAGGTTAAGTGCTCTAATGGGAGCTCTCAGCTAGCAAGGATCACCAACTGATTAATGGAGCAGTCTATGAGCTTCGAGTCCTGCTTCTCAGAGTGCTTTTAAATTGCGCGTCTGTCCTGACACATTACTCCGGCCCTCAGAATCCTGCTGTGTCATGGAGGAGGTTTTGATGACAATCAAGAACTGCACTTCAACTCATTTCTGCTGAAGCTCTTGTCAGATTCCAGAAACTCTGTTCTCACAAAATTCATACTTCCAGAGCTTTAAAGCGTTTAGAGCTGTCCAAAATGACACCCTTCACGTCTGGAGAAGAAAACCCAACGTTACCACTAAGGACTTTTCTCCTTGCAACAGTCAGCGCTCCCACCGCTCATTAGATGAGCGCCGGGCAATCTCCTAAGTGCTAATCAACAAACAAGACCTTTTAGACAGTCAAACTCACACATTGACACAGCAGCCACTGTGAACTTTATTAAGAAAAGAAGTATTTGTCAGTTGAACTGCCAGCACTTGGACTTCTCTGCTTACTTGTAGAAAACCACTTTCAGAATGGCTCTGGAAATCGCCACTGCCAGGTGTGCACCGAATCACCGGCAGCATGCACTCTCCTTGGAGCTCTGGCGGCCCTACCACGAGAAGACTAAATGCGCCTTCGCAAAACGCAAAGTCAGCAACACATCTTTCCTCCAAGCCACAGAGCTGCTCCTGAGGCAGACGTCACGCTAGCCAGACAGCAGAGCCACCTTTACGTGGAGCACGACAGTTCCACAGCACGAAGTGCAATGGGCGAGCAAAACAATCTGCGCAGTCGAGTCTTAATGCCCAGGCTGGAGGGACCGAGCCGAGCCGAACCACAACGGGATGGTCTTCATGAAAGCAGCCTGTTGCTAATGCACCTGCTTTTGTCTCGCTTCCTCTCTAATAGTCCCATGCAGCTGCTGTGCACTAGAAGACACAACGAAGCTGCTTCATTCCTCTGGAGGTCATGACAGTGAGTCCTGCAAGCAACTCGCAATGCAATGCACGCTCATCTCCGGAAGTTCCTCCTTTCTCAAGTGTTCTAACCACCACAGAAGGTATTTCCCCATTTGTCCAACTCCAGAAGTTGTTCTAATTCCATCTTCATCGTGCAGCCATGTGGCACAACAGCACTGTCACGAGCCACGCCCAGTAAGCGTTTAATCTTTATGAATAGATTCAGTAGATTGCCCGAGGATTTTTAGTGCTGTAGTAGGCTTCACACGCAGCTACGTAAGCAGACTCTGGGAAGAAGTCGTCATGGTATTCAGCCAGAAACCTGAGAAGAAAGCACACCAAAACAAGAACATGAAACATTTAAGAGAAAACTGTTTTCAAATTAATTTGAGAGCTCAACAAAACCACAGCCTGAGACTGAAAAGTTACTACATTGGGAAATTTGGCAAACAAAAGGCTTCTCCTAGTTTTACAAGTTCTACCTAGTGAGAAACTGCCTTCCCCTCTCATTCTCAAACCGAAATAACTTTAAATAAGTCACTCACTCAATTACACAGATTCACAGAACATCAGAGATTGAAAGGGACCTGAAAAGATCATCCAGTCCAATCCCCCTGCCACAGCAGGATCCCCTAGATCCAGTCGCACAGGAACATGGCCAGGGGGGTTTGACACGTCTCCAGAGAAGGAGACTCCACAGCCCCCCTGGGCAGCCCCTTCCAGGGCTCTGTCACCCTCAATATGAAGAAGGTCCTTCTCATATTGATGTGGAACCTCCTCTGCCACAGCTCACACCCACTGCCCCCTGTCCTATCACTAGACGACACTGAGCAGAGCCTGGCTCCATCCTCCTGACACCCACTCCTCATGTATTTATAAACATTAATGAGGTCACCCCTCAGTGTCCTTTTTTCCAAGCTGAATTCAGAGAGCCAGCTCCTTCAGCCTTTCCTCATCAGGGAGGTGCTCCACTCCCTTCGTTCTCCTTAGTGGCTCTGTGCTTGACTTTCTCCAGCAGCTCCATGTCCTTTCTGGACTGAGGGGCCCCAAACTGGACAAGAAATGCAGAAGCTGAAGCTATACTGACAGAAGAGCACTAGGCACTAGCATGGGGGGTGGGAAGCTTCCACTTGTGTCAGTCACCTGCTCAACACAATAGTTGTGCTTGTGTCAGAACCAGAATTCCCAGTTACTCCTACAGCAGTATCTCTCGAGTTAGAACAGTGTGAGGATTAAGAAAGCCAAGTGCCCCGTGGAGAGCGGCTCAGGGAATGGGGGTTATTTATTCTAGAGAAGAGGATTTAGATTGGATCTTAGGAAGAAGCAATTTGCTGACAGAGTGGTTGGGCACTGGAACAGGCTGCCCAGGGAGGTGGTGGAGTCCCCATCCCTGGAGGTTTTTAAAAAAACGAGTAGCAAGGATGACCATGATTCTGTGAGCAAGCAGCAACAGAGAACTATTTGCAGAATGCGGTTTCTCTCAAGAACCACTGGCTAGAGAGATGACTAGATGACTACTAGAAGCTGAAAACAGCCGTTGTGCAGAACTAGTACTCTGGCCACACAAAGTCCAAACTAAACAGCACAGGTGAAGGCCATTAAAAGCACACAGCTCCTCCAACCTCACTCACACCACGCCAACTCCACGTGTCCTCTGACCAAAGGTTACAGACAAGATGCTCTGCGTAAGGCAAGCTAAATTTAACCAGCAATGTATTCACTGCTGGTATGTTGCAGCACAAGAGAGGGCTGATTTTTCACACACAAGCACAATCCTTGGACTTGAATAGAGGCATCAATCAAGTGCTAAGCTGAAGAAGCAACTGTTACATCCCACTAATTCTAAGGGAAGCAATGAGAACTACAAGGCTTTGGAGAAGAAATCAATCCTTCCACGTTTCACCATTTATTTATAAGGCACTTCATCAGCTCCCTCAATGCTCCCTTCACAGGAGCTGTGTAATTAACAGCGTACAGGGACCTGTGGTGGTTTCTGATGTAAAATGTTCCAGGTTTGAGACTCACAAGCGAACTGGCTGGACAAACACCAAACAGCAGCTTGTTTCTGACTTCAACCACTACCTATGGGGCTGAGCAAAAAAGGCTCCACTACATGACCTGTAGCAGCTCCCATCAGGCACCCAGATCCTGACAATATTCAGCTGAGCACATAGTACCAAAGGGAGAAAGATCTCTCTCGTGCTTAAAAGAAGGATCCAACCAGCCCTGCCACAGGCCGACACCACTTAAGTGCAGCAGTTTAGCCACAGTTGTTCACTGTCACACGAAAGACTTCAGGAACTAAGAAGCACAAACTGGGGGGGCAGGCTCGTTTCCTAATGTCAGTGGCTAACACTCACTAAAAGACAGCAGCAGGTGCTAGACTGTACAAGGCAGTATGCTGTAAAACATCATCAGTGAAACACAGGAACCTGCAGAGGGCATCGAGTACTTGACAGCTCCACACATTTCAAGGGCAACTCACGCAAAACAGGTTCATTTTCTCCTGCAGATTTCTGGACTTTTGCTCAAGATCAGTCACAGCTGTCAGTTTGGTACAAGCTACAGTGACAGCTGGCAAAGTTTAGCTGAGATGCTTGTGGCAGAGCTACAGGCCAAAAACAAAGAAAAGGCAGGCCAATGTGCATCTCTCTACTCTTAACAGAAGAGCTGTGAAAAGCTGAACACTCCAGAGCTAACAAACACCAATTACTTTCTGCGGAGCAACCGGAAGACACAGGGAAAAGAACGCGGTCAGCGCCTGCGCAAGTTGCTTGTACATCTGTACACAGAGAGCATTAGGGACTGGAAGGGACCTCAAAAAATCATCCAGTCCAGTCTTACTGCCACAGCAGGAGCCCCTAGATCCAGTCGCACAGGAACATGGCCAGAAGGGTTTGAAATGTTTCCAGAGAAGGAGACTCCACAACCTCCTGGGCAGCCCCTGCCAGGGCTCTGACACCCTCACTGTGAACAAGTTTCTCCTCACACTGATGTGGAACTTTCTCTGTTCCAGCTCACACCCAATGCCCCTTGTCCCATCACTGGGTGCCCCTGAGCAGAGCCTGGCTCCATCCTCCTGACACCTGCCCTTCACATATTGATCAACATTAATGAGGTCACCCATCCGTCTCCTTTCTTCCAAGCTCAGGAGGACCCAGCTCCCTCAGCCATTCTTCACCAGGGAGATGCTCCCCTCCCTTCACATCTTCGTGGGTAAGCAGAAGGAAGAAAAGCAATCTACACAGTACAGTTTTGCAAAGTGTTTTTAGCAAAGCAATCAAACCTTAGTTGAGAACAAGAAGCACACACAGGTAGATTCTGGAGACCAATGGGACAACAAAAGCCTAATGAAAACAAAACACATGCAGGACCCGGTCATTGAATAAGCAGCTTTCAACACACAAGTGCCAACATCTCGATCCACAGTTACCTTTCTAATCGTTCAATGAGCACAGCAAAGACCAAACAACAGTAATAACACCCTGAAATGAGGCAACCAGAGCAGCCCTAAGCGATCCAAGGGCCACTCGACACAGCTTCCGTCCTCATGACCTTTCAAAAAGTCATTTTTAATTAAGTTACACCACGGCAACTTAAGTCACACCATGCAGAAACCCCATCACGAGCACTCCACCCAATAAAGATGTTTCATCTGCACTCACCATGGGCAGCACTTTGGCTTTTCTCTGTCAGCTGCTAACCCCTCAGTTGCCCGGTAGCACAGACTAGTGGCCACATCTCACCATAATTGCAGTTACAGGCAATAGTCACTACACTTCAAAATAACTGGGCTGTCACAATCCCAGTTAAAAGGTTGCTTCAAACAACCTGTCATCTACAAACACACAACCCCCCATCACATTTTGGGTAGTCTGCTCATGCCCTGGCACCTGTCTCATAAAGCACTCACAGAATCCCAGAAAATTAGGAATTGGAAGGGACCTCAGAAGGTCATCCAGTCCAGTCCCCCTGCCACAACTGGATCCCCTAGATCCAGTCCCACAGGAACATGGCCAGGCTTGCTCCTGAGGAATGAACTCAACAAAACCAACTGACAGTGTCATGTCCATTTCAGACTGTTACTCTCCTACAGGTATTACCAATTATGTCAGAACCAAATCAACTGAGGACTAAGACTTCTGGACTTATTTTGAGAAACCACTTCTCTCTACTTCTGCAAATTCCATAACCAAGCAATCAGCTTTCAAGTTCTCCATGAAGAAGCACTCATTAAGCATGCATGTAGAAAGCTGCACGAAGCACAAAGGGTTCAGCTTCTGCTTAGTATGAAACAGAAATAGATTAATTTCATACATCCCTTCCAAAATACACGTTGCTGGGAAACCAAGATTGATCTTCCCCAACAGCAATCTGAGGGCATGACTGGAAAATATTACCCACAGAAGAACCTCAAATTCAATTTAAAGTAGCTATCAAAACTAAGTAAACTCAATAAAACAAGCTTCTGCACAAAGTGCTATATTCAGTCAGCCTCATTTTCTCAGCTCACAGAATCACAGAATCATTCAGGTTGGAAAAGTTCAACCATCAACTCTACTCTACAAGGTCACCCCCAAACCAGATGCCCTAACACCATAGCTAAGCGACTTGGAAACTTGTCCAGGGATGGGGACTCAACCTCCACCCTGGGCAGCCCATCCCAGTCCCTGACCACTCTCTCCGGGAAGAATTTCTTCCTGACGGCCAGTCTAACCCTCCCGTTAAGAGTTTGAAGCCCTTCCCTCTGCTCCTGTCACTAATGATCTATGAGAAGAGACCAGCACCAACATCTCTGCAGGGTCCTTTTCAGACAGTTGTAGAGAGCAATGAGGTCTCCCCTCAGCCTCCTCTTCCTCAAACTAAAGGACAACTTTTTCTTGAAAAAAACAAAACCAAAATAACTACTGTAAGTGAACACATTCTGAACTGCCAGTTTCTCCTCCTACCAATATCAAGGGATATTGCTCTCACAAATAACGGTGAAGAGTTGGTATTTATTCATGAAACATGATGCTTCACTGAGTCCAGCCTGTCATTCTGTACATACTAGCAAATAAACTCTTATACTTCAGTTCTCCAGCACTAAGCTTATCACAGAGTATTACGGATTGGAAGGGACCTCGAAAGATCATCCAGTCCAACCCCCACCACAGCAGGATCCCCTAGATCCAGTCGCACAGGAACAGCCCGAGAGGGTTTGAAATGTCTCCAGAGAAGAAGACTCCAACAACCCCCCTGGGCAGCCCCTGCCAGGGCTCTGTCACCCTCACTGGGAAGAAGTTCCCTCTCACACAGATGTGGAACCTCCTCTGCTCCAGCTCACACCCACTGCCCCTTGTCCTGTCACTGGGTGCCCCTGAGCAGAGCCTGGCTCCATCCTCCCGATGCCCACCCTTCACACATTTACAAACATTAATGGGGTCACCCCTCAGTCCTGAAAACTAAGCAGGGAGTTCAGAGTCATTCCAACTTGCACTACAGAATAAGAGCTCTAGCACTAGCTCAGTTACTCAGGCTGCTGTTATTTAGATCATACGTTAACATTGCTTGGAGCTACAAGTAAAGGAACCTCAGCTGAAAAGCCTGTTGTCATTCCAGCGCAGACAGAACCACGTCAACACGCAGACACTGCCACGACACGTCGCGCCACATTACCTCAGAAACATTTCGAAGTGTTTCACTAGAGCCTTTAGGTTTTTGTCAGGAAAGCACATCTTCCCCAGTATTTCTGGTAGCTTTACTGCAAATAAGAGAAATCATATTTACACCTCCTCTTTTAAAGAGAGCCTCTAAGTATTCACATCTACTACACAGAAAAGAAATTCACTTCCTTTTCCCGCAGCCTTCACTGCTCTTTGCAAGTCCTTCAGAGAGCTTCCAAAACCCCACCGAAAGGCTTAGCGAGCGCTGCTAGGTTTAACGCTTGAGAGCGCACGGGGGCAAGGCTTGCTTCCTTCCGTTAAACGAAGGCTTACGGACACCGCGAGCGAAGAACCGCGCTGCGAGATGGACTGCACGGGAGTTCTAAGCACACTAACGTGCACGACTCCCCAACATAAAACTGCGTGTGATACAGCGAGCAGAAAAAGCTCAACATGGATATGGGCACTGGAAAAAACAAAGAGCCAAACCACAGCCCAAGAAACCCAAACAAGCAAACCACAACAAAAACCCCAACCAAACAAAGCAACTTTGATTCAGCACAGCGCTCTGCATCTCTTTACCAAACATCCGTAGCAGATGTTGAGATCCGTAGATGTAGGAAGGAGGAGGTGGCTGATCACTTGGTGGGTAGTTCTCTGGCATCAATTTCCAGGACAAAACCTAAACATCAGACACACAAACGCTGACAGTTATGAAATATTTATAGCACCAGAAGCGACTCAAATTAGGCAGAACTTCAACATCTAAGATGACATAAGCTTTACAAACAAAGCCTCTTCTTACACAGCCCTACTCCTAGGTCAATGAAACCCTTAAATCACTGAGTCTAGGAGAGCAACACAAGGATCTGTTACCTCGTTCAATTCATTGTTTCTTCTACCTTCAAAGCCAGTAAAAACCGCACTGCCCTCTTTGCTGGGAGTCAAAGTTATAGGCGAAGACGATCCGCTGTGGACAGGGGTTTCTTCAAAACAGAAGAACAAAGCAGAGGACATCAGAAACGTGTTCTATCTGCTTTGCAGAACAGAGGTGTCAAACGCAGCCAAGGCCTAGGGCTAACAGTTTTCAAGTCTACAACACTGGAATCAATAAATGCTGTTCACAGAAACACAGCTCCCCAAATTCCCTTGGGACACACAACACTACAACACTGAGAACACGGTTTGCATCTCTCTCTCTGGCACAAGCTTCAGGTATAAATAACTAACACAACAAGTACATGAATTCTCACTTCCATTACTCAGTTCACAGTCCAGATGACAAAGTACAAGATTCAAGAGTCGTCTTTGGGGCAATAATTTGAAGAGCAAAACCTACTTTTCTCCAGGTGCAGGAAGAGCTTCGGCATAGAAGCCGGCGTCTCAAGATGCCGTCGTTTGGGTTGTGGGGAAGCACTGCTCTCTGACAGCCTGTCACAGTTGGAACTGTGGCGTGTCGAACGTCGCAGCGACTGCAGAATTTCAGGTTCGGCTTTCCGCCGTTTCGGTGTTGCCGGCTCCCCTGTTGTAGGCTGGCTATCAGTTGATTGAGGTGTTGGGGGATTCAACAGGGGAGGACTTGGGGAAAGCTCCTCCTGATTTCTAGGAAATAAAGGCAGCTTTACAGAAGTGACGTGGGCTCTGGCCCCAAAAGAGAACCTAGATCCCGCAGATCTTTTTAAATACATCTTCAAATCAGGCAGTGTCCTCCCAATAGCTACCCGAGCGACGAGGCCTTAAATACTACTGTCCAGAAGCACATTTATTTTCAAATTCAGAAGTTCATGAACACGAATTACACTTCGATGTAATTTTTTCCCCACAAAGCTGCAGTAACTCCACACCAGCAAGTAGAAATGCCTTTTATAGTCAACCAGCTAGAAGCAGAATTCAGACAGGCAATTCAGAGTGGTTCAATGTTTCATCAGAACCATTTTGAAATCCAAGTCCATAAGAAACCATCCTGCTCTGATCACATAACCACACACTGTTGCACTTTCCAATGCTCAGTACTACGCTCTGTATGCAAAACCAACCTGTTAGTAGTTGTCGTGTTTTCTTTGATGGGTAGAAAGAATTTTGATGAAGTCACCTTCTTAAACTGAGCTTGCTCATAAGGATAGAGCAAAATTAACGGGAGCGTGAAGTCAAAGGTTATTCTCAGTCCATCCACCATCTCTTTACAGAGCTCAACACTAGAAGAAAACAAGGAGGATTACAAATGCTTTTGCATAATGACTTTTCACACTATAGGGATTCTCACAGTGATCAGTAAGTTCTCAGCATTATTGCACTACAGGTATCCACAAATATTTTAAACTCTGTAAATAAACATAATGCTCTTGTGGCCAAGAAGGGCAACGGCATCCTGGGGCGCATGAGAAGCAGATCGAAAGAGGTTCTTCTCTTCCTCTGCTCTGCCCTGCTGAGACCACAGCTGGAATCTTGTGTCCAGCTGTGGGCCCCTCAGCTCCAGAAGGACATAGAGCTGCTAGAGAGAGCCCAGCGCAGAGCCACTGGGATGATGAAGGGAGGGGAGCATCTCCCTGCTGAGGAGAGGCTGAGGGAGCTGGGGCTCTTGAGCTGGGAGAAAAGGAGACTAAGGGGTGACCCCACGAATATTGATCAGTATGTGAAGGGTGGTTGTCAGGAGGATGGAGCCAGGCTCTGCTCAGGGGCACCCAGTGACAGGACAAGGGGCAGCAGGTGTGAGCTGGAGCAGAGGAGGTTCCATATCAGTGTTAGAAGGAACTTCTTCATAGTGAAGGTGACAGAGCCCTGGCAGGAGCTGCCCAGGGGACTGTGGAGTCTCCTTCTCTGGAGACATTTCAAACCCACCTGGCCATGTTCCTGTGCAACTGGATCTAGGGGATCCTGCTGTGGCAGGGGGAGTGGACTGGGTGATCTTTCAAGGTCCCTTCTAATCCCTAATGTTCTGTGATTATCACAGGGTAAGCTCACTGAAGTGAGCAGCCTTAAACGAGGGCATGGAACGCAAGGTCACTCTTCTTGTGATAGCAGCAATGGAATAAGGAGCTCTTACTTCTTCTCTGGTGGCACGTAATGAAGATTCATATTTGCATGTGGAGTCATCTGATGGTGTCGAGATCTTTCATTGGCTGAAAAAGCAGCATTGATAGCAAAATGCTTCACGTATGATTCCAGGATCGTTATTATATTTGTCTGACAAGGAAGCTTCACAAGCTGAAAAAGAAGCAACAAATCAATGTCGCACAAAAACCGTTCGTGTGCCAAGATAAAACAGGACATTGTACTGACTAGTTCAGCAAGTCTTCGGTGCGTTACGCATTTCAGGAGTGATTAATCTGAACCCATAAACTGCACGTTCAGATCAATCCTTTACAAGCATCTAGAGAAACAAAGATAAGACTGGGTTAACAAGCTTGCTACGCTTCCGGCTTTAAAACAGTTACTGAATCATAGAATGGTTTAGACTGGAATGGATCTCAGTAACCCTCCAGTTCCAGACCCCCTGCCATGGGGCAGACGCCTCTCACCAGACCAATTTGCACAGAGCCACATCCAACCTGGCCTTGATCATTTCTAGGGATGGAGCACCCACAACTTGTTCCATTGCCTCACCACCCTTATAGTGAGGAATTTCTTCCTAAGATTTAATCTAAATCGATCTTCTTTCAGTTTGAAATCATTTATCCTTTTCCTATCCCTAGAGTCCCTTGCAGTAAGTCCCTCTCCAGCTTTCAATCTGCACTCTAAAACAAAACTGAGTACTAAAACACTACTCTTAAATGTGCCAACTCACCGTTTTCACTATAAAGAAGTCTGTTCCCTACACTCTGTTCTTCCTTACACTGTCTCAGCTCACCTTTGCAGTAAGGTTCAAAATGCTCACGAGTTGTTCCATGCAAGAGCTACAGCCAATACCCTCCCCACCCCCTGTTCACACTCATTTCACAGCTTTTATTTCTTACTCGTTTTCTTCTATTAATATAGTAACAGTCTTCCTCAAGCTTCTTTTTCAAGACTTCAGGAATTTCTATGCTTATTGCTCTTTCTTCCATGTCCCTTCTAGTATGAGTGTCTTGTTCTTCTTTCTACAACAGACCAGTGCAAAAAACAATATATGCATTTTGCTTTTAAATACTGGTGGAAAAGTGCTTCAGTAGTGAGGATACAACAATCAGGTTCTGTCATGCAAAACTAGACTATATCAAGTACAGAGAAAAAACACCTCAGTGGACAGCAGCCTTAATATAAGCAGTCTAAGGACACAGCTTTGAAGTGACCTGCACATTGTTTTCTCTTACTTAGCGTTTGCTAAACGTTAACACTGATGTGCAAGTACTGAACTACCACAGAATGACAGAACATCAGGGATTGGAAGGGACCTCGAAAGAACATCTAGTCCAACCCCCCACCACAGCAGGATCCCCTAGATCCAGTCGCACATGAACATGGCCAGGAGGGTTTCAAATGTCTCCAGCGAAGGAGACTCCACAGCCCCCCTGGGCAGCCCCTGCCAGGGCTCTGGCACCCTCACTGTGAACAAGTTTCTTCTCACACTGATGTGGAACTTCCTCTGTCCAACTAACACCCATTGTACCTTGTCCTATTATTAGATGCCCCCAAGCAGAGCCTGCATCCATCTTCCTGACACCCACTCTTCATATATTTATCAAAATTCATGGAGTCACCCCTCAGTCTCTGTTTCTCCAAGCTCAAGACCCAGCTCCCTCAGCCTTTCCTCAGCAGAGAGATGCCTCACTCCCTGTATCAGCATTTAACACAACAGTATGAACAGAACTGCCTTCTGTTTTGCTGCTTCAGATAAACACACTGTAGTAAAGACTCCACAGCCCTGTTTACACTGCACTGTCTTTGTGAGACAACGAACGGCCTTTACATCAACTTCTTAATGCAAGTCCAGAGCTGACATGTCAGCGTCACAGTGAAACACAGGAGCCAGCAAGATCCTACTGCTATTAGGTCCAGCCTGCACAGACCAGCAACATTTTACAGCCTCCACAGATGCTGATTATCCAGTTTGCTTTTTCTCCACATAACCCTCATGTATAGAGAGAAAGGAAACAAATGTGTGGTTTTAGGTTAATATCAAAGATTCTACCACAACATGGCATCTTTAATTTTTACAAGCTGTGACAGTAACGACCAGGAGGAAGAGAATTACGCTATTAATGCCAGAAAAATAACCAGCTACAGATGATATTTCCATTTTCAGAGCTCCAAACGCAGGCGGTTTAAATTCTATCAAGTTAAGGATGAAAATACCATTTCTGTCCTCTCGTCTAGGTCACTGTCTTCACTTTTTATTTCGTCGTCTGTCCCATCATCACTGTCGTCAGAAGAAGAACTACTTACAGCTGTGTAGAAGAGAGTCACACATTACTGATCCACGTAACTACATCGCAGGTGTTAAGACAACTGCAGTACTCAATGGAAAAAACAACCAAGCAGCCCACCCTGTGCTAAAAACCCAGAACCCACCAACAAAAAGCCACAATCCCCACTATCACTCGCTGGTCACATGTAATGACGATGAAATTCTAATTGGTTGAACACACACACACGTGTCATTTACATTGCACTACAAGCTTTAACCATGCAAGTTCTTTCACCCTACCTGAAAAGGGCTTGCTTCTAACAGCTCCCTACACTGCTGAAGGCTCACAGATCTTTCCAACTTTTATTTGGCTCTAGATCTGAGCAGGGATTAGCACACTAATCATCCCATCAGCTGCCAGAACGTCATGTAAGTGCAGCCAGAGCTCCAGCTGGTTTTCAAACTACAATGAAGAACGCTACGAAATGGACAAACTGGCTTGAGACTGAAATGAGCCGGTCAGCTTAGAGGAAACACACCTCTGCGCCAGCTAGACTGGCGAAGAAATAAACAAATCACAGAATCATGGTTTAGGCTGGAAGGGACCTCAGAGACGACCTAGTTCCCAATCTCCTGCCATGCACAGGGACACTTTCCACTAGGCCAGGTTGCTCGGAGCCCCAACCCTTCCAATGCGGCCTTACACACTACCAGGTAGGAGGCATCCACAACCTCCCTGGGCAACTCGTTCGAGTGCCTTGCTACCCTCACAGCAAGGAATTTCTTCCTAAGGTCTAATCTAAGTCTCCCCTCCTCTAGCTTGAACCCTTTCGTCCTTGTCCTATGACTAGGATACCTATCAAAAAGACCCTCTCCAGCTTTCCTGTAGTTCCCTTCAGGTACTGGAAGACTGCTGTAAGGTCTCCTTTTCTTCATAACAGCCCCAGTTCCCTCAGCCTATCCTCATAGGAGAGGTGTTCCAGCCCTCAGATAATCCTTGTGGCCCTCCTCTGGAAGCACTCCAACAGTTCTCCGTCCCTATACTGGGAATTCCAGAACTGGAGGCAATACTCCACGTGAGGTCTCTCAAGAGCAGAGTAAACTGAGATAATCGCCTGCCCTGACCCGCTGGTGACACTTCCTTCGATACAGCCTAGGACGCAGTTGTCTGCGCTGTACTCAGACACTGCCTGCTCATCTTAAGCTTCTCACCTACAAACACCACTCTTCTCTGACTGCCCCCCGAAACAGACAGACACTAGCAGGGACAGCACATTGTTTCCTAACACTGAGGAAGAGGGCTTTTTGTACCTAGGAATACTACACTAAACCCAGCATCGGTACCCTCTGAAATCGCCCATGACTGGACTAGTTAAGCAAAGTGACACAAGCACAAGGCCTGCAACACACGAAGCTCAGCACAGAACAGTGGTCACACAGCATATGACTGCCTCCACATGTCTGAAAGGACAGTGAGAGCTCTTGTGTCACACTGAGAGCAAGTTCTAACATGCACTTTACCCCAGCTCACACAGTTAACAGGCTAGCTATGACAGAATGAAAACCAGCTCACAGTTTTCGCTGCTTTCATCATTGTCTTCAGCAGGAAGGCTTTTTAACACAGAGTCAACGCCAGGCAGCCTGCAACGTCTCTTCTTTCTTCCCTTTCTTCTCCTACAGAAGATGAAAAAGCTCACTGAAACACAGCCAACACTACTTAATGTGTTTAACCAGACTAATTGCATTACATGCAAACACACAAAAATTAACATTTATCTTGGTAAATAAATGTTGAAATACTGTGGACAATGTTTACTTGAGAGTGGATATCTTAATGTCCATACATTACCTCATATCTGTGTTCTCAAGCAGATCCTCAAGCCATGGCCAACCAATACTAGATTATTGCCTTTGGCTGAAAAATACTTCAGGTTTTCCTAAGTTATTTTTCAAGTACATGTCTTTGGGAAGATGCAGATCCAATACCCGGGCATTTTGCAGCAGTAGTTAAGAATAACATAGTTATTAAGGGTTAGTCATTCAGAGTGCTGTTCAACAACAATATGTAGGTATCTACCATAACAAGAGTAGCTCTAGAATGCTCTGACTGTACTGAGTCGGTATCTACTACCTACGGCATGAGCTTAGAGGCCAAGCTCACTTGTAGATACCCGGATGTATCTGTTTGAATCTGAAAATGAATCTCTCATTCATTTTGAGACCAAAAGGATTTCTTACATGCGAGCCACAGCCTTCCGGGCCAATTTACGCTGTAATCTGCGGTTTTCGTCTGTATCACGAAGAACATGATCTTCGGCTGCCCATCTATCCCAGCTAAGGATAGGTCAAAAGAAAATCATTAACGGCCATGAACACACGCCATTCGCTGTTACTGACACATTCAATCTAAAAAGCACTTCTACTCCAATTCAGAGGCAAAATCTCTATCACAAGAGTTGCATCATTTTCTATTCACGTGGCTTCAACACACATTGCTATCTGAAACCTCCCAAAGCTCAATTAGTAAGCAGTAATGTTTGTAGCACCAACACACACTACAGATCACACTCAGACGGCACTCGTGCCTGGATAACCAAACAATATGGGTCTAGATCTAACCAAGTATAAACTCCTTTTGTTAGTGGAAACCTGGGAGCCACAAACACATCCCTAAGAAAGAGAAAGTTCAACTATCGGTCGATAGATATCAACTGACAGGCTATCAAACTGATCCACTGGCATGTACAGGTACAGGCCAATGCAGCAACAGGCACCGAGTATCCTAAAGGCACTCACAAAACCAAAGATACCAACAGAGGCTTCCAACCCTGCTGATACTCTGTGCAACCTTTTCCTTTACAGAGTAAAGGAGAAGAAACTGCACACGCAGATTCTTACCTCCTGTTCCAGCCGTTAAAATGGATCAGATATTCTGGAACCTTTCTGCCTTTCTCATCTTTTCCAACAATAATATCAACAATCTGAAACATACATTGAACAGCATGTGTTACAGAGCTTCAAAGAAAATGAGCTGTAAGTAAATTCCCAAAATACAGGGAATTTATACCTAAAGAAAAAAAACAAATGTTTCCTTATAGTAATGAAAAATACGTTCAATTTTGCCAGTGGCTCCTGGCATGAGCTGAAAATACACACACACTACACGGTCAGAAAAAACCACCATCTTTTGAGTACTTGCAAAGCTGGGGACTGCTAACATCTTCTATCCCCTCTTCAAAGATTCCATGCTTCCATAACAGACAAAAGGAAGCAATGCAGTATCACAATATAGATTCACAGACACACAGCTGGGCTACTAACATTTTCTCCCATGTGTTCTCTTCATGCTCTCCAAGGAGGAAACAAGACCTCTGTGCTCAAGAAAGCTCAGTGCTTTCTCGAGCAACACAGGGCCTTAAGTCAAAACACTAAAAGGTTTAATGAATATCTGAGCCTTTGCTTCCTTCCTCTTTCACACACGCAAAACAGTCCTGTCCATGAGGGCCTGCATCTCAGAATGCATTTTCATCACTGAGAAGAGCATCAGGACTATTTATGCAAAAGGATCACACTTAAATGGCTCTCGGTGACCATGCATCTCCAGATGTACCCAGCAGGTACCCATGTGGTAAAAGCAGGTGAGTGACAGTAACGTTTTAACTGGGGACTTCACCATGTAAAAGGCATTGAAGGAGCCAGGGCCACACGCTAGACTTCAGAGAATTTGAAAGTACAGCAAAGGTGCTGTTATTATCCACATTCCAGTTACCTCTAGGACTGGCATTCAAAGCTGTTGGGGTGGTCAGAACCTAGGAACACATGTACAAACAAAAAGGAGGCTCCAAACATGATGGGAAGGTGGAGCTTCTGATCAAAGACGTTTGGAAAACACTGATCGACGCAAGCAGCTAACTTCATCAAACTCATAATTCTCGCTGCAAGAATTCAGATGCAGTGTCTCCCCCTGCATCCCTTTCTGTAACAAAAAAAAGGCCCCAAACCCAGAAATCTGTTTGCAAGGTGGGTAGGGATGACTCAGGGGTGGAAGCTCTCATGTAGCACTGATGCCACAAAACAACCTCACGCTTGCATAAAGCTCCACAACCACTATCTTCACGAAGGTCAGGCCCAAGGCAGTCGATTACCTCTAAGAGAGGCACTTACGGTGCTCGCTATCTCGTTCCTGTACCATCGGGACCATTTAAAGCCCTCTGAAAGGCACAGGAAGGGCAGTAGGGTGAGGAAGGGCGAGTTCAACTCCGGCTACGCTACCGGAGCGCAGGGACGAAGAGCTTTCACAATTACTTTGCGGGTGTCGGGCCGAGAACGGAAAGGGAAACCTGAGTTCGCCACTTCCAGAGCCTCTGGGCTCCTCAACAATCTCTCTATGACGCGACAGCCAGGCCCCGCCGGCCCTTTGTTACCGGGTGGCCTCCACCCGGCCCAGAGGCCGCAGCAGGGCCGCTACAGGCGCTCCACACCCCCGGGGCGGAGTAGCGAGCCGAGCTAAGCCCCGCCGATGGGCCGGGCTCAGGCACCCGAGGGGCGACGGCGGCGGGTGGGAGGGCCGGCGGAAGCGGGCACCGCTTCGCTTTTTCCACCTGCGCCACGGCCACTCCGCCTTCTCCCTCACGCTCCCCTCAACCCCCCTCCCGGGGTCACCGTCCGCTTGCCTCCGCGACAAGCGCTGCCGGCGAGGCCGCCGCCCTCCCCACTTCCTCCGCCCTCCCTGCCCGCGACCGCAGCCGCTTCCCGCCGCCTCCCGCCCGGGGGCGCGCGCAGCGCCGCGGAGCGGGGAAGCGGGCCCGGGCTGGCTCGCGCGGGGGGTCACCTTGGCATCATAGAGCACTTTGGCCTTGGTGGGGTCGGGCTCGAAGCAGAGAACTCGCTCCCCCCGGCGGAACTTAAATTTCATTCCCCGCGAGGTCATCTGCTCATCATGGCGCGAGGGAGGCCGGGCCCGCCCCCCGCCGCGGGGCGGGAGGTGCCGCCACCGCCCCCGGCCCCGCCCCGCCCCGCCCCGCTGGCGGCCCCGGCTGCCCGGGCGGGACGGTGGGCGGGTCCTCGCCGCCGCTTCCGCCTGCGCCCCACCCAGCGGCTGCCCCACGGCCGCGGCCGCCGCGACAGAGCTCGCATCCGCCTCGCTCTCCCCCTGCCCCGCCGCCGGTGACGCGGGAACCGGCTGCAGGAGGGGCGCACGCGGGGACGCGGCCCCCGGGTGGGAGGGAGGAGAAAGCGCCTGGGCCCTGGACAGGGCGTTGCTGGCCCCGCCGCCCCCTGAGCACGGGAATGCGCCCGATCGCCGCCTCCCCAGACATCTCCACGCATCGTTCCTGTCTGTGCCCAGCTCTGGAGTCACCGATGCGAGCAGAACCTGAAGCTGTTGGAGAGAGTCTGGGGGAGGCCACAGGGGTGATCAGGGAGCTGCAGCACCTATGGGATCAGGCTGATGGAAGTGGGGCTGTCATGAAGAGAAGCCTCCCGTTCTAGGCCCCTCGGTTCCAGAAGGACACAGAGCTGCTGGAGAGAGTCCAGCAAAGAGCCACAGGGATAATGGAGGGGAGCATCTACCTGCTGAGGAAAGGCTGAGGGAGCTGGGGCTCTTGAGCAGGGAAGAAAGGAGCCTGAGGGGTGAAGGATGGGTGTCAGAATGATGGAGCCAGGCTCTCCTCAGCAGCACCCAGTGATGGGACAAGGGGCACCGAGTGTGAATTGGAACAGAGGAGGTTCCACATCAATGTGAGAAGGACCTTCTTCCCGGTGAGGGTGCCAGAGCCCTGGCAGGGGCTGCCTGGGGGGGGTTGTGGAGTCTCCTTCTCTGGAGACGTTTCAAACCCACCTCGACATATTGCTGTGTGACTGGATCTAGGGGATCCTGCTGTGGCAGGGGGATGGGACTAGAAGATCTTTCGAGGTCCCTTCCCTGTTCTGTGTGATCCAGGAAATAAACCAGATGTTAGGCAAAGCTTTGGACTAGAAATTCATTAACCCTGTGTTCGTTCAATTTACCTTTCCAGTATCTGATTTCAAATTATTCTCACCTCGAACAGGATGGAAACAGTGGAGATTTGATGATCTTAAAGGTCTCTTCCAGCAGAAGAGGTTCTGTGGTTTTCACACTGTGTGTTTCTGTTGCCCATGCGTTTCCTGCTGCTTGGTGCTTGGGAGGGACTGGGGTTCCGTCAGGGGAGCAGCGCCGTTGCCCTGTGCATGTTAGCAGATGCCCGAGCCATTGTGTGTTTGGTGCCAGTTCTGCATTTCATATGTGCTCGAGGCCATGGCAGAGCCAAGAGGCCAGGGCTTCACCAGTGCTGTAGGGAAGTACCTGCTAGTTTGTGTATTTCTGAAGCTGCTCTTCTCTGAAAGCTGGTCAGGAGGTGCATGGCTCTGCGAAAGGCATTTGTGCAGTTGAGCTTTCACACTAGTCCGGGGCTAGTGGGAAGTTGAAATGCACCTTTCTTGCAGTCCGTGAGGCTGACAGCAAAGCTGGGAGCTGGTGGAGGGATGCCGTGGGAAATAACAGAGAGCTGCTAGTTCTATTTGTGGGCAAAACAGCCTCAGCCTAGGAAACACCTCAGCAGGAACTGTTACCAACCAGCCCAGAACAGGGGAGTGAGAGATCAGCTGCATTACAAACACCTTCCCCCAATGGCGTCAGCCTTGGCCAGAGGAAGGTCCATCCTGGAGCCAGCAAAATGTCTAGAAGCTTCTCACAGGAGACCCCCCCCAAGTGGCCTCCCCTGCTGCCAAAGCCCCACCCCATAAGCCCAACACCCACGTTTCTCGTTGGTCCAGTGGCTGGGTATGTTCTGTGCTGCCTCTGCCCCATGTGCTCCTCAGTGACTCTTTTACCGTTCACAGCAGCGTATTAGCGATCTCCTTTGGCTTGTTTGACCCCAAACAGAAATTCTGGGAGTTAAAACATGGTGGGGCCGTGTATTTTCTTTTTGCGGTTGCTTGGACAACCCCAGAATAACTTCAGCTTGAAACTTGGCCTGCAGCTGCTTTGGAACAGGATGTGTTTTACTGAGAGCTCAGGAGGAGAACTCTCTCTGAAAGGCTCAGTCGCCCCACGCTCGCCCCACACCACACGCAGCTGCAAAGGGGTCCTTCAGCTTGGAGTGATGGTCCTGCCCTCGGGGGGTGTAACCATGAGTGGCCTTTGCTTTTCTCAGCGTGAGGATCTGACTGATGGCTTTTGGAAAAATCAGAGTAGGGCTGGGTAGCCTTCTGGGAGCAGTTACTTGTCTTCCCACATTTTCTTCCCTTCTTCCTAAGCTGAGACTAATTATTTGGAACATACAATATCCCTGGGTAGCAGCATAAAATGAAGGGTACTTGGCATGAGGCAGAAGTGATGAGTCAAGGACAAAGGGTGATGAGCAGTGGATGGTGTGGGAAAGACTTTGTGGAGTCCAATAGTTGTCTGTGGAGTCTCCTTCTCTGGAGACATTTCAAACCCTCCTGGCCATGTTCCTGTGTGACTGGATCTAGGGGATCCTGCTGTGGCAGGGGGATGGGACTGGATGATCTTTCTAGGTCCCTTCCGATCCCTGATGCTTGGTGATTCTGCGATCTGAGGATGTAATCTTGGGCACAAAACGGGTTCCCCGGCCAGCTTGTGTTTTCAAAGGAGCCTTCAGTTGCTTGACTGTGCTCGTGAGACTGGAGCTATGGCTACCTAGCTAGTTCGTTGTGTACTCGGGCTGCGCTTTGGCAGGACAATGTAGGGTGGCTCGTCCCAAGTCTGCAAGGCATGGATTGCCAGGTGCTCCACAGTCTCACTCTGCTGGTTCAGACTGGTTCTAAAACTGTAGGTGGGAGGTTTGTCTTGTCCTAGAGACTTGCACAGCCTGTCTGGATTGTTCTTCTATAGGGTAGATGTAGGAATCCTAAATCATTATGACACCTTGTTTAGGCTGAGGTACTGTTGGTGCTCCTGCAGCTGGCACAAACCCAACACGCAGCACATAGTTTGCACTCTGACTCAGCACATCTCATACCAGCAGATTCCTGCTGCTGCGTGATCCAAGGGCACAGTGTCTGTCTCTGATAGTGCAGAGGCGCTCGCATCTCATACTGGCAGATTCCTGCTGCTGGGTGATGTCTAGGAAAGAGCCAGGACAGTGTCTGAAGGCAAAATCCAACCATCTGGGATCACTTGTGCAAGTGCTCAGCCTCCCTAAGTCCCTAAGCACTAGATCCTATGGTCCACACACATCAGGGGTGAACTTGTAGAGCAGGGAACTTGAAGATCCCAAGGGTCTTCTCCAACCTGAATGGTTCTATGATTCTGTTCTATCCCAGGACATTATTAACTTTGACAGTGAAAATGGCTGCATCAGACAGTCCCAAAACAAGAGCCCTTGCGTTAAGCACAGGTTAAAACCCGAGTTTTAAAGTGGCAGTCAGGCTTTCCAGTTGCTCCTCTCAGCTGTGGTTCTGTGAGTAGAAGATAAGTGCACAAGCAGCGGTTAATTCAGAGCAGTCTGCTCCGAAGGGAGCAAGTGTAAATGTTGGGAACCATTGAGCAGAACCATTGTGCCAGAAGAACTCCATGTTAGCAAAAACCTGGCTGGCTCCAAGCCAGGTCACCAAAAGAGAGAGCTACCAGCAGAGTCCCAGAAACCAGTTCACATTGATTCAAAACCAAACAAAAGCAAAGGGATGACTAACACTCCCGATGGAACAAGCTCTGACAAAAGCACGAGCACTGCAAGTGGAGCTGCTAACCGCCAAAGCAGGCGAGAGCTACGGTTCTGCTCTAGGAAGCAATTCCTTCCTTCAGAGGGCTCACACGGACCCCTTCCGTGGCAAGCGGCACTGTTTGGCCCCTGCTGACGGAGGTGCAGGCGTAGCGCTCACATGAAGCGGGTCTGAGGGGACACACCAGCCCAGAACCCGAGCGCGATCCCAGTTCCAGACGGCGCAGCGCAAGCGGCCCTGAGCTTTGTGGGAAGGGTTTTTACGGCCACAAATGTTTGCAGTTAAAGATCCCCAGCAAACAGCTCGTTTGGATGTGAACATTCCCCGGCTGCCCTGGAAATGCCAACATGGCAGTCCTGCCCTGAGCCACTGGGAAGAAGACAGTTCTTCAGAGCAGAGAAAGAACAGCAACCACCAAAAAAGGTAAAAGACCTTCTGGAAACGTTTGGGTTTAGGGAGCCATCAGCTGTTGTAAACAATGTCTCTGCGTTGTGGCTCTCAGCTGTCCTGTAGACTTGATGATTTCTTCAGGGCCCTTCCAGCTCTGATGGTTCTGTGAAAGATGCCAACTGGTTTTGACAGGAATTCAAAGGGAGGAAAAAACCCAAATAAATCAACCAGCCAAAAAAAAAAAAGAGTAAAAATGAGAGTGCTGGGCCCAGAAGACTACACGGAGCAAAAGTCCTGTGCTCTGTGGAGCCGGACTGATGCCCACAGAGCTCTGTCACAGGGTAGATCGAGCCCGGCAGTCTTCAGGGACACCAGCTCTGTGTAGAAAGAGCTGCCCAAAGCACTCCCGTGATCGATTGTTGCAGCCCCTATTAAGCTCATGACCCAAACAGAGATCAATAACTTTACCAGGCAACACTCCAGAGCTCCAGGTGTCTCCAGTGGAACTCACAAGTGGGAGTGAGCAGCCCCATTTATTTGACTCTAACTTTGCTGAACTCCCCAGCCGTCACCTTGCTCAGAGGTGGGAGTATTTTAGTGTCAGCCGAGCTGCAACAACCTTCTGTGCTGCCGGGGCACTGCGCTGGTTTCAATTTGTTCTTTGTAAGGACAGTGGTTTGATCCAGCATGAGAATCCCAGAACCACAGAACATCAGGGATTGGAAGGGACCTCGAAAGATAATCCAGTCCAACCCCCTGCCACAGCAGGATCCCCCAGATCCAGTAGCACAGGAACATGGCCAGGTGGGTTTGAAATGTCTCCAGAGAAGGAGACTCCACAACCGCCTGGGGCAGCCCCTGCCAGGGCTCTGCCACCCTCACCAGGAAGAAGGTCCTTCTCACATTGATGCAGAACCTCCTCTGCTCCAGCTCACACCCACTGCCCCTTGTCCCATCACTGGGTGCCCCTGAGCAGAGCCTGGCTCCATCCTCCTCACACCCACCCTTCACATATTGATCAACATTCATGGGGTCACCTCTCAGTCTCCATTTCTCCCAGCTCAAGAGCCCCAGCTCCCTCAGCCTCTCCTCAGCAGGGAGATGCTCCACTCTCTTCATCATCTCTGTGGCCATCTACCGTGAAGACTATTCGTGCTTTAGTACCTGAAGAACAGAAACTCCCTAAGACATCAGGTGATGGCAAGAAGCGATGACAGAAAGGGAGGTGGAAATACAGGAACCAGAACACCACTGAGTTATATATAAAATTTATTGCGGTGAAGTCACAACCAGCTGGGTATCAGTTTACAAACACTTCATGTTCTGCATATTACTGTAACTACCAAGGAAGGTAAAGGAGAGCAGATAATGGCAGCTTTTCTTTCCTGCAACAGCTAAAGGCAGCCCCTTACCATCATGCGCCTTACTGGACCCAACTCCCTAGTGTGCGAGGGAAAAGGAGAAGAAAACAAAATGCTGAGACACAGAGTGATTAAACCGTGAAGCAGTGAATGACTGTCGTGACCACCAGACTGCAAAGGTCTAGTCTGACGCTTGGGATTCTGCAAGGATCCATCCAGGGTGAGCATTTAGGCCAATCAGGGTATTGTAGCTGTAATTTCTAGGGTGGGATCAGACTAGACCTGACTTCTGGCAGCAACAGCAATGCGGACGCGTCTTCCATGAGAGAACAGAGAGGCGGCACTCAGCCTCACAGAGTAATTCCCTGACAGCCTGAGTTACTAAGCTGCCTGTACGACCCGTCTCAAGTCAATTACACAGTCAAAGTTGCAGACACTCTCAATGAAATGGTTAAAGGTAACAGCTGTAACAAGACAAGTTGTGATTTATTAACCTTTTTGAAAACAGAACAGTACAGAGGCTTCTGAAGTGTCCGGCTGCGCTCTGCAAAGATCCAGGATTGCACACGGGTTTGCTCAAATGAGAAGGGTTAAGCTGCGCATTAACTGGGTTTAGACTTTCAAAGGAGTATTTTAGGACAGGCTTCTCCTCCGGGAGACTGCTCCTGACCTCATTCAACCAGTGTTCAATTTATTCACCTTCCTGAATCTTTGCCCTCTTTGGATAGTCTGTGCCAAGTGCTGCGCTGCAGGAATTCCTGTTTTCCAGCAAGCTGGGTGCTCGGCAGGTTCCTGGTCCACTGTTACAACTGCTGAGTGGGCAAAAGGAATTTCCTACGTCTTCTCTAGCTCAGCTCGCAACGCAACAGAGGCAGAGGTAAAAGAATGCACTAGAATACCAGAGCTCCACTTAAACACCAACGAAGTCAGGCTGTTGGCACCAATGAGAAATTCTGTGTTTAACAAATCTGCAAGTATTTGGGGTCCAAAGTCAGGTAGTTTTATAAAGAAACTCACCCACTCAGTCTGACTGCCATCCCAACTCTCCTTCTGCTCTCAGGGAGTCTGGAAAACAATAAGAAAATTGTCTAAAGTTACACACAGGGACACACAAGTGCAGGAATGAGTCTCGGCTGCCCTACGTAGGGGCCACTAGCACACTCAGTACAGCAGCTAGGGCTTCTCATCTGGTCCTTCTGGGTAAAGCAGAGCTACACCTCTTCACTGGTGCCTCAGAAGGGACAGGGAGCTTCAAGCACTACACTTGGCCTTCCCTGACTTTGATTTTACTGGTTAGCCTTCTGTGGAACTTTAGAACAGAGACACCAGCACTGTATCAAGCTGAGACTTAAGAAGCCCTCAACCGAAAGAGGAAAATCATAGAAACACAGAATCATTCAGGCTGGAAAAGACCCCTGGGATCATTGAGTCCAACCATCAACCCTACTCTGCAAGGTCACCCCAAATCATCAGACTGCCTAACACTATCCCTTGAGATGATGAAAACAACATCCAGTCAAACAATGTGGAAGTAAAGGACTTCCTCCTGACAGCGCAGCTGTGGGAAGGTCAGGCTCTGGCCAAAGCTGCAAGCCACCAGAACACTGTTCTCTCCCATTTCAAAACTCTAACTCTTCAGCCCAAACACGGGGAGCAGTTTTACATTCAGAATTAGGAGTCTGCAGGGAGCTCAGGAGGCGTGGGTGGACCCCACAGGTCACCTCCAAGGTAGTACCATCTCCTTGCTGCCACCCTGATGTTGAGAAACTCCTGCTTTCCCCTAAGCCTCCCCTCCATTTAACAGCTGCTCAAACCATGGCTCCAGTTAAGGACTTTTTCTCTTGCAAACAGTTAAAAGAGACGCTGTGCTGCCAGTTACAGACCAAGATGAACTCACACTGAACAACTGCACAGCTTTTAGTTGTCGCTGTGCTGCTCCAGCACTACAGATTTTACCCAACAGCAAGAGTTTTATGCTGCAAAGTTACTCAGATGAAATAAACATTGCCTTTTTCTTTACGTGATTCCAGGGGGAAAAAAGCGCCAAAGCCAAATCTGTACGGCTGCTAAAAATCAGCCTGGAGTGCCCACATAGCCAAATGAGACTCAGAGCTCTGGTGTCTCAGCAGCCAACAGTGCAAAGATCTGTGCTGACCAGACTGGCTGCTGCGGAAGCAGTTACAAGTCTCATTAGGCTGAAGATCCAGTCTTGGATGAGCCGAAGGCTACAAGCCATTGTCCATCTGGTGCTCACACAAAAGCCACTGCAAAACAAGAGCCAAGTTGTTGTTCTTGAGAGCAGAAGCATCAGAACAAGTTGCATAAATCTAGGGCAGGAGGCGCAGAAGGCACCAAGGCCACAAGGTCTGCACTGGGCCCTATCTCTCTGGTCTACAGCAGGGCGCCTGCCCTCTTCCTTTGTGGCAAGTTGGCCCAGAGAAGTTGCATTTGATAGGTACCCAAGTCAGGGTGTGATGTGACACAAACATCTTCCACCAGCCCTGAGAAAGAGTCTTCTCTTCCCAGCTCCAACTAAGAGAGTCAAACAACTCAGCCACTCCCCTGCACTGGTGATCCCGGGGAGGCACCGCATCTGATGAGCCAGCAAAAACCCTTCGGGAGGGGAAAGCTCCTAAAAATTGCTGACAAACACATCCAGCCAATACAACAGAACCTCCCTACCATCACTCAGCTGGCACCAAACTCTACACTCAACATTCTCTGAGCTGAGGATTTGACAGACTACAACCACCAGCATCAGAGAAGCAGCACAACCCCGTCCAGCAAGTGGCAGGCCTTTGTACCCGCGGAGCTGTCACAGCTCAGGCAGCAGACAGGGCAGGTCTGTGCACGTACACTGGCGTTACACCAACCCAGGGACACCCGATGCCTGCACCGAAAGCAAACCCTGAACACACGCACAAGATCTGCCCTACTTCCCCACACCACACCCATCATCTCTCCCACAAACAATCCAGAACCTGCAGACTAAACCTACTGAGTCCCACACCTGGCTGAATCTCCACATGACAGTAAATTTGAAGCTGTGGCCACTCATAGCAAAATTGTTCTTTATTCGAAAAATCTTTTCTGGCCTCCTACACAGTCTGCAACTACCACACATTGCCACAGTGACGGGAGACGACTCGTTGGATTGCAGACAGAGAACTGCCGTACTGACAAAGTTAATCTTTTTAAGACAACTCGGAGAGAAAAACAGCCCCAAACCACCCTTCTTCTAACGCCTGCAGAAAAATGCAATTATACACCAGAGGAGGGAAGTAGTGCAGTTCCGCGTTTCCAGAAGCCAGAGAGATAAACACCGCAAACAAAGACTCGCTGAGAAGGTGCTTTTCTCTCCAGCAATGCCCACGTCTCCTACAGTGCCTGGCTGGGCACCCGCGCAGCCCAACACCTGCCAGCTGGCACAGCGGCCCTACTGTTAGCACGAGTGACGCAGGAGCACCAACCGACTCAAGAGCACCCCTACTGCCTCCTCCTTCCCCTGTGAGGGGGCACCATGCTGGGCCAGGGGAGCAAGGAACCGCAGCACAGCAGCGACCAGCCCGTCACACCTGGCTTTGCTCCTCCTGCGAGGGGTTCGGGGACACCCCGGGCGGTGGTGGCGGCGGCGCCGGCGTCGCCTGCGTCTCGCTGTCAGCGCGGGGCCGCCTGCTGACCAGCGACTTGAGGGGGGCCATCCACTTCATCCAGAGGTCGAGGTCGACGTCGCCCCAGGGCAGAGTGGGGTTCTTGGCCGCCCGCCGCCTGAAGTCCTCGTCGTAGTTCATCCACGAGGTGCCCCCGTAGGTGGCATGCAGCTTGCGGATGGTGTCCAGGTACTTGAACATGGCCCCGCAGCGGGCCGGGTGCTTCTCGCACAGCACGCTGGCGTACACCAGGAAGGCCGAGACCCACTGGTCCAGCGTGTCCCCGGGCCGCGGGCCGCGCTGGGGGGTCAGCTCTGTGTGGAGCAAGGAAAAGAGGTCAATGAACTCCCCCCGCCAGATCCGCTCCTTGGTGGCCTTGGCCAGCTGGTAGCCCAGCGGCCGCCGCAGCCCCACGTAAGGGGTGGCCGCCGCTTCCTCTGATGCAGTCGCCGCCGGGGCCGCCTCGCCCTGCCCCGCCGA